>JAQPPZ010014033.1:0-80429 GCA_028583015.1 Wollemia nobilis
TGTATCAATGATGAGGGTACGGGGGCGAGCAACAAACCATTTATAGCTTGAGTGATAACACGGCATCATTCCTACAACCAATGAGCTATCCCCTATATACCCCTTTAGAATAGAGTAAAAGGCTCGGGCATTTCAATTAATAAGCGGTCGCCTCCCGAGGATATTTTAAGCTCTCTATTTTAAGGTCCTTCACAATTCTTTTCGAATCCTAAGGCCCGAAGACCTGACCTCACAACCAAACCTATGCCCCTCTTTGAATTGAAAAGGGCTCCGACTCATTAAAATAGAAAGGTGAACATTCTTCTTAGAATCTTTTTTCGAACTCTGAACACGGAGATCGGGGCGAAGTCCCCCTGAGCATCTGAATACGTGCAACGATTACTTCACACCTCAGGGTCATTATTCCGGCCGGCTTTACGCCAGTCACCCTTCGTCCGTGTTACTAACCGCTACAGCTGGGTCCGACCCCTGTACGGTGGATCTATTACTGGAGCTTTTTTCGAATGAATGCATTTCGAAGCATGATGGATACGGGCGTGCCAAGTCCCCCATTCCGATTCCATCTCCTACTCACCTTTGGGCAATGGATCCGAGGAACTGGCAAAGCTCCTTTCCGATTCTACTGCATGGTTGCGCTCAACCCTTACATACGTACGCCTTGGGAATAGAGAGCTCTTAAAATGAGCACTTTATTCCTTTCTTCTCTTTAAGGGGTTGTTGTTAAGAGAGGGCCATCATAGATAGAGAGCCCAGAAATAGATTAGACGATCAGAAAGCATCTTAGGGTCAATATTCCTGTTAGGTCACCCTTCGGCCATGCTACTCACCGCTACAGCGAAGTCCCACCTTCCACTGTATGGTCGATTCCATCCATTATGTACACAATAGCATATTATACTTTTGACAATATTCGTATGCTACCGTTATAGATAGAGAGCTCACGCTTTCTCCAACCAGATCATGTCCTCGACATCATATACGCCCGGGAGAGCTTAGAATTGAAAGCGATCCGGCCCTTTAATATAATACCTCCACCATCTTCTCCACTCCCTGGAGTTTTTTTTCAAAGAGCACTCCCTTTTCACACTGAAATCATCATATCATCATTGTGTCTGTGATAACGAAATCGCATCCATCCATCTTAAGAGGGGCTTCTCCCGCTCTCAACACGGTTAAAGTTAAAGGGCGATCGGGGCAGATTGAGAGCTATCAACCGACCTACTAACCATGTACACTGAGATGTGCTACTTAAAGTTTAAAGAGCGGGGCCCCTCTCTTTTTAAATGGGCCTTGCCTTGCCTTGCCCTTAAGATAGCCTGCCTGCCAGCCTGCCTGCCAGCCGTGGGGTGGGGGTGGGGGAGGGGCTTCTGATATTCGATTTTGATCTGGCCCGTTTTTCGAATAGGAATTTTGTTTGGTTATCCAATCCCAGCGAATCCTACCTACTCTTCCAGTCGTTATGAATGGGGAAGTGGTGTGATGCGCCCGCCCGTCAAAACGATTTGATCCTTTTTCTTATGCTCTCTATTCTACTATTCTAAAAGGGTGGGGGGTGGGAAGAGTTGTTGAATTGCCCCGTATCCCAGCAGGAGAGAGAAGAACGACGGAAGAGCGGCCGCACCCGGCTCTCCATCTATAGGAGGTGAACGAACCCGCTGATCTCATGGAGAGATGAAAAAGTCTCTCGAAATCCTCAGAGTTCTGATCCTAAGGCTTAAGGTGCTCGCTTAAAATGCTCTTATATATAAATGGGATGTGTGTGGAAACCTATAAAGGGAAATGAGCTTTAAAACCTGAGCCTAGGTGGTCGAGTGCCCGGGACATTGATGGGAACGGCATTGATGGGCTTATACACGCGATATCGTAACGACTAAACCTGTATGCACTCGAAAGGGATGACCTTCGAGAGGGATGTGTGGGCTTAAAAAGCTCAATAACTCTGTCGAACTCTGCCGAACTCTGTCGAAAAGGACGAAGCCCTGTGTGTATGGAGAAGCCCCCGAGAAGACTCCTGTGTGTATGGAGAAGGATGTATGCTACTCGAGTATGCTAAGGGGATGTCGAAAAGCTCTCTATTTTAATAGTTGACGGATCTAAGTTTAAAAGGTTGGTCGAGCGCTTATAACAGACCTCAACCTCCCCCCCAAGTATGGCTATTAAAGGAGAGCGCTTTATCTCTTTACTTTAAGGGTGCTCTCCCCCCGCTTATTTTGTTTTGAGCTCTCTATAATCTCGAGCCCGTGCTTAAATAAGGATAGAGAGCCGCCTTTATATTATAGAGGTTCTAAAGCTGCTCTTTAATAGCGCGCCGGGGCCGGCCCGGATATCTTTCCCAAAGCGGCGGCTATTATAAGCTTTAAAGGCGGCCCCAAGCTTTTAAAATAGAGAGGTTTGAAAGAGCTAAAAAAGATCTTTACTTTAAAAGGGCTCCGAGACGCTTGGGACCTTTATTAAAACGCTTTTGATTAAAGAGCTGATCGATCGATCGTTTAAATAAGGATGGAGAGCGGACCCTCGACCTTTATAATATAAAAGGTCGAGCTCGGGTCGAGTGCCCCTTTTAAAACAGAGAGCAGCCCAGATCTTTCTTTCCTTCGTCGCGGAACCCCTTGTGAATGGGAAAGTTCCAAGGCAAGCCCCGAAAGGATTCTTATTGAAAAAGTCCTCTTATTGAAAATAGTTACTACGGTGGGACGGAGGGAAGAGTATGAAAAAGGACGAACCTTACCTCGATCTCAACCGAAGGACGCGGGGGAGAGTAGCTTGATCAGCGGGCCATCAATCCCAAGATTGCAGGGGGCCCCTTCCGATCGGAAAGTAAGCCAATTCAATCCCAGTTTTTCGGGTAGCCAATCCCTTTTCTATGAATGAAGAATCCGGGGGGAAGGAGAAGCCGCGAAGCCCATTTCTTTATAATGCGATGACCAACCTCCCCTTTAAAAATAGAGAGCATTCCCGAACAACAAAACACCTCCACTTGAAAACAGCCGGCCTTGGGCTTGACCCTGGGACTGTGGCTCATGGGATGGACCCTCGGCCCTTCGAGACAAGATGGCCTGATTAGAAGGGTTCCTGTACATCCCCCGCGGGGGTCCTCTGGAACTGGCATAGTGCCGCTGGACGAGGCGAAATTTTTTCAATTTCACGATTCGGGCAAAAATTTCGCTTCTTCCGCACTCTGGCCCCAAGTATGGCTATTAAAGCCTTCCCGGACTCCACTAAATCATGATCAATGTTAACCGCTATCTCATAGGCCGCAGGTCTACTACGTTCTCATCCTTGAGCTGGAACTGGAGTTCAGGATCCATGGCGTTGATATAGAGACAAAGCGCTGTTCGGAGGGGCGAGCTCTTGAGATAGGGGATGTCGATTAAAGCCCTCTTGAACCGGTCATGGAATTCCCATCCCGACTCTCGATCCTCCTTCCTGATATTGGTTAATTTAGATAACAGAGCATGGGGATCTACATGATCTTGATATCTCTTCTTGAAGACGGCCAGCTTCTCCTCTCTTTTTAAGGTGGAGGTCAAGAGTGGAAATGCTTCCAGGCCTAAGCTGCTGGTACCAAGACAGAGCTGGCCCTTGCTCTCTAGTGCTGAAAAGCCTTGCAGCCACATCTCCTTCAACCCCAGTCCCGTGGAATCCGTGGGAAGGCATCTATATGCGCACTGGGTCGGACCTCTCTAAATAAAGATAAGGGATCATCACCTCTCCCCTATTTGAAAAGTAAAAGCCTCTACCTTTAGGTAGAGGATGCAGGGGACCTTTATGGTGTAAGGGGTTAGGTCTCCGCCAATCCTGAGCATTCGCATTGACATTGGCGTTGGCATTGGCGTTATTAGGATTAGCCGGTTAGGCTGTGATTGGGATGCTAGCGTAAGAGCAACTGCTCTCCCCCACCGGGGCAAGCTTGGGCGGGAAAAGCTCTCTATCCTCATTTAAGCGATCTCTTAGGGTATAAAGCTCGACCTATCAGTTCAATAGGGCAGGTCGAGGGACTTGTTAACATGTTGATAGGGAGAGCATGACAGTCTTATTACGTATATGACAGAGGAGTTGACTCCATAAAAAATATGATAGAGAAGTTGACTCCGCTTTTTTAAGCCTCCTGTCTCGATCGGAATGCGCAGGATCAATGCCGTTTAAAGATATCGATCGGAATGCATTCATTCTCTCTCGTTACGTAGCTCGAGTAAACTCCTATATTGTATACGTATTAACAACCCGAAAGAGAGCATCTTATTACGTATACGAACTATATCGGTCGGTGGAGCTTTATCGGTAAGCGAATGCAGCTGGTGGGAAGGAATGGTTTTGGATTCACGGTTTTAAATAATGGATCAATAACTAAAGTTGCTCTTCCATAGTCCGGTTAAGCCTTCTGATTTGAAGTATGCCGGCAGTGTGAAAACGGAGAGAACCTCCTCCCCCTCTCTTTAAGGTCTCGAACCCTCTGTTCTGCGATCAATGGGGGGTAGGGGCCTTTTTAAGGCACTATAGAGGATTGGGTCTCTCGCCAAGGATTGCATGCCGGAGCGAACCCCTCCTTCTTCAAGCTCATTCGGGAGACTGGGGCTAGATACTTCCAATCGGGTAGCTGCGGGAGAGGAACTTTCGGCTATTATAAGGTGCTCTCTATCCTTGCCCTCTATTCTAAAAAGGGGTGTTGTAGCTCTTAGAACCAGATATCCTTTCCCTTCGAGAAATCAATGGGGCTTTTTAAGAGTTAGCACACACCGGAAGGAAGGGTTTTCTTAGGTGGGGCGTTTATCACCCCTCCTCAAAGACGCAGTGGTGAACAGTGGAGAAGACCCTCAGGTGTATTTGGGTTACTATACCGGTTGGAGGGAACTTGATTGGTCTATGCTCTATGCCCCTAATGATCGACAAGATAGGATTGTGTCGTGTGAATGGCTGGTTGACAACCTCCAGTAGGCCAGCTGGATGTTGGGAGGTGACTCTAATATGATTGAGAGCAGGCGTGATAGGAGCTGGAACCATCATCTACCCTCAACTACATAAGAGTTCAGGGCATGGTTGTTTTGTTGCAATAGAACCTCGTTGTCGATATCTATAGGAGTGGGGTGGGCTTAGCAATGAAGAAATATAGATCCAAAGATCCAATCCACGTTTTAAGCTCTCCGTTCCAAATTTGAAGGTCAATAGGAGAGATCCAAAGAACCTCCCCAAACCCACCTGCCTCCGAACAACTAGATTTTATTTTCTTCCAGTCAACTCTACTTATTCGAAACTCTGTTTCCCTGGCCAGCCTGCCTATTCACCCCTTCCCGTTCTACTACCTATTCTACCCCGAAGTTGGATATACGAGTTTCTTCCATTGCGCTCATAAAAAGGTTCATTCCCGAACAAACGCCCATCGATAGAGATGTCCGCCGTTATTTGGATAGGAAAGACCAGATCAAGATGCAGGAACGATTTCGGCCTTCCCCGCCCCCCTTTTAAATAGAGAGACCACTCGGAAATCAATCAATAAGCCGTGTCTGGCTTATAAAAGAAGAGCTTTCTTCTATGATAGTTGACATCCACCTGCGGGGAGATAGCGATCCCACACTACCTGCTCATATAAGTGACAAATGCCTATTAATAATGATTAGTCGCCTCTCCTAAGAGAATAAAATTCCCTGGACCAAGCCCACCGATATCATCCATACCAACCTCGGTAGCTAAGAAACGAGCCCTTTCATAGTGATTTAGGTAGGAATTTGCCCACTCTTTTCCCCCCTTCAAAATAGAGAGCCCTTTTCCCAACGAAGGAACATTTTATTTTAAAAGGTTTTGGAGAGGAAAAAATCGAGGATTAAAAACCGCTTTTTCAAAATAGAGAGGGTTTATTCTGAATCATCTCGATTCGTGATAGATAGATAGATAGATAGAGAGTAACCCGGGAATCTAGAAGTCCTTTTAAAATACGTATATAAAACGACCTTTTAAATTGGAGAGCTCCCCCCTTTTTCAATAGAGAGAGCTCCTTTTAAGCGAGGATTTAAAACTCTCCTCCCTTAAAAAGCGGTTTAAAAGGCGAGAGCTTTCGGGCTCGGGGTCGAGGTCCCCTTTCAAAACTTGGGGAATTTTTAGAGCCAGGTGTTTTCGGTTTGTTCCGGCACTGGATCGGTGGTAGTTGTTGGGTGAGAGGGGGCCTTTTCAAGAGCCTCTTATTCCCGTAGCTCAGCCTACGCTCAGATCAAGACCTGGAGTAGCTGAGATCTTCATCCCGGCCTCGAGCCTTCTTCTTTGAACAGGAATCGATATGGGAGGACGACTCAACGACTCAACAAAGGTGCGGGTTTACTCTTTCCTGCCCATCCAGAGGAGAAGAATAAGAGCGTGTTGAAGGTTCCTTAGGAGCGAAGCGAAAGGCCGGATCCTTCACTAGAATCAGGCGGCAGAAATCTTTGAGACGGACATCTGTGATATGATAAATCCTTTCCGGGCACGGGATGAAGACACAATTCCAGAGAACGGATTCTTCGCTCGCTCGCCCCACCGCTTCGATTATGGCTATGCGGTAGCTCTGATCGATGAAGAGCGGTTCATTCGCTTGTGATTGATCTGGCACCGAAGAGAATGCGATCATCGCTCTGGCTAGGAGATTTTTACGGAATGGATCACAGCGAACAACGTACATATTCATGAGGAAGCCGTTTCATCACTAGAGCCTTTTAAAAGACGCCCCGCCGCCCTCTCTTTTAAAAGTACCTTAAAAGCAAGCTCTCAACTGCTCACAGCGAACCGGGAGAGGGGGTTTTAAAATAGAGGGGCCGCTTGCACAGCTGGAGCCCTTCTCCCTCTTCCCATCCAACGTCTCCCATCGACCGTATATGATGAGCGAGTATATAATTAGTAGCATATCTCTACACGATAGAGCTGCGAGGACAAGGATTCTTTCTTGTTGCCGGCTCACTCCACCTGATCCGCTACCTTCTAATTCTAAGCGAAACCTTTATAAGAAAAGGGAGCTTAATTAAGGTTAGTCGGCTTAGAATAGAGAGGGACGCAACGCCCTCTCCTTATGAGGTCGACGGGATGGAAGCTCTGAACCGAGAGACAGAGCTAGCTTAATATAAGGCAAGGCAAGCACTATTTTAGTTTAGAGCGAGCTTTTTATAGAGGGAGGTGTTTTTCGGGTGAGAACGGTCGAGTGCCCTCTCCCTCTCCCTGTCCTTATCGAAGGTCGAGCCAACCGCCCTAGCTCATTAATTAAAGGCCGCCGATTATATTATAAAGGCCCGCCGCCCGCTATTATTAAAGCTAAAGCTAAAGCGTCTCGCCGATTAATATTATAGATAGAGAGCTCTCCCCTCCCCTCCCCCACCATTTGAAAGGTAAAGGTAAAGCATTTTAAATGGGCCGCTTTAAATCAAATCAAAAGTTCTCCCTCTCTATTTTAAAAAGGAGCTCTCCCCCCGCGGTTTAAAAGGCGAGAGCTCTTTAAATATAAGATGGAGAGCTTATTTCAATTCCAAAGTCGAGTAGATCTTGTAGATCTCCTCTCCCGTGCGAGTGGATCTTGACGATTTCCTTTGCAGCACTTTTAAAAGAGCCCTCACTCGACCGGGAATGCCTCCCTCAAAAAACGACAGACACTCGACCGGGAGGAGAAAGCGGGATCCCTGGTACCGTCATGATTGTCTGCTCACCCCTTTCATTAATGTTAGGGAGGGGGCCCGAAGGAAAAGAAGCCCCGGCCTCTCTCCCCAAAAAAAGGGCGAACTTTAAAAAAAGCTTCTTTCATTCCCTCTCCCCTCTCTATTTTAAAGGTAAAGGGTTAGTGGGCTTTCGCTTCGTTACAAGGGTGCTGCGACGGATGCCTGCTGAATGAGGCAGCTCTCTTATATAAGGGTGCCAAAGAATAAAAGCGCCTTAAAAAACAATTCCACGCTCCCCCCCTTTAATTTAAAGCTCCACGCTGTTTAGTTTAAAGTAGGGGGGTTCTTCCCCTCCTCCTTATATCTTAAGCGTGAATGAATGGGCTAAAAATTATCAACTGGAGGATCTGGCCGCCGTAGTTTCTGGTGGAGAGAACGCCCCCGAGAACCTTATAACGGGAGAAGGGGAATCCTTAAAAGCAGAAAGCGGATCTTTCTATCTTAAAGGTCGCAGCGCGCGCGAAGCCCTACCTCAAAGCCCTTTTCAAAACAGAGGGGCGGCGCGGCTGCTTGCTATTTAGAGGGGAGGGGAGGGTATTTAAAGGTCCTCACGCCGACAAGTGTATCTGTTAAATTCCAGAAAGGGTTGGAACGAAATCCTTAAAAGCCCTTTTTAAAAGCTCCGAACCCCCCTCTCCATTTTAAGTAAGGAACTTCCTCTTTTTTAAAATGTCGAGTGCCTCCGCTCTCTAATGAATGAATAAATGGATGAATAAATAAAGGTCGAGTCCCCAGCCCAGAAATAAGCTAGCTCATTTTAAAGAGGAAAAAAGAAATAAGCTCATTTTAAGAGGAAAAAGGAAATAAGCTTTTAAGATAAGCGAGTGCTTATCCCGCCCTATAAAAGTGATAAAAGTGGGGGCTCTCTCCCTCTCCCGTTATAAGGCATGCGTCGCTCTCTGTTTCAAAAGGGCGGGCTATTTAATTCAAAAGGCTCTTAATAACGCTGTCATAATCGAGCGATAGAGAGTTAGTCGAGAATACTTAAGGTCGAGGCGCTCACTCCTCCCCCGCTTCCCTCGACTGACCTTTTATTTTATTCCATTTTATCTCATTTTAAAAGGTCATTTCATTTATGCCCTCGACCTATGAAGTCGGGAACGAAGTCAGGAACCTAGTAAGTCAGGAGGAAGAGGGAGTCGGGGAGGGCGAGGGCACGCATGCCCCTCTCTAAACTGGTCCATGTTATATGATCAATACACTCACATGATTCATGTCATGGTCGGTACATCATGCGGTTACTTTGACTTCCCTCGCCTTCCGGATCAGTGATTCATGCCACATCCGATTCTTCCTGTGATATCTGATTGACACTCTTCTTTCATTGGGCCCTCATCAGCCCATTAGCGGTTTATTCAGCCCCGGCCCGGCCTCTCTCATATGAGGTTCAGCAAGGAAAGCCTGCCTATTTAAAATAGAGAGGGGCGGGAGAGATGGTTCCTCAAGATGTATGGGTTGGCGCGTAGAGGTCTATCACTAACCCAAAATCATTCTGGCTGTTCCCCTCTCAATTTTCAAAGTGGAGAAAAGCCTTCCTTAAGCTCCTGGATGGACATACATGGTGGTATGCGGAATCAGATAGTCATTCTGAATATGGAGATGGGCGCCTCTCTATCCTTATTTAACGCTTTCTGTCCTCATTCTTATCCGGTGGAGATAGCGCGGGAGAACTATCTCCGGCCCGGCCCTTTCTCGCCAGCCACCAGCCACTATTCGAGTTAAGCTCCGTCGAACCACCTTTTCTCTCTCTATTCTAAAAGGTTCCTGCTCTCCTCCATTCGGGCGCCAGCAGCTCAAAAAATTAGCTCTCTCCTCTCCATTTTAGAAGTGAATAAAGCGCCAGCAGGTCCTCCAGCCATCCCATTGCCGTAAGCTTCTTTCCCGGTCAAGCGAGCGGGCCGAAGCTGCTGCTTAAGATTGGGTTGACCGCGTATCACGGGATTAGAGATCGGTACGAGATGGAAGACCTTTTTATTTCCTCAACTTCGAAAGTTTTTTTTAAAGGCAGGCTTTTTTTCGCTTGATCGGAGAGGAACCGCATACACCTCTCTCGGAAAAGGAAAGGTTGCTCGCTGACCTTCAGAAATACCGCAACTATATCCCCTGGGCCATCTATCTCTATCCACCTGAATGACTCCTTCCTGTGGGCAATGACTCGTGCGCCTACCCATCCCTTTCGGAAGTCAGGCCCGCTCCCATCCATGGCGCCTATATCAATCAGCCGGTCGAGTGATCCCCCTCCTCAACCTCCTCTACCTCAAGGTTGAACCGGCCCCGATTCACCTTTCAAAGCGTCACCTTTGGAATAGAGACGTCCAACAACAGAATGGAATCATGTAATTGACCTACACCATTCTGGCTAGGGCATAGCATGCATGGGTGGGCATAGATGGGTGAGCCTTAAAGTTCTAAAGCGAAGCGCCCCTCCCTTTTAAGATTATGGATAAAGAGCTCTTTGCTTATTCAGAGTCATTTATGAGAGTGGGAATCTTGTCAATGCGCTGGTCCTCGACCTCTTTAAAAAAAAGGTGAGGGAGGGGCCCTCTCTTATACAAGGCCAATAAATGGAGTGAATAGGCTTGGAGGCATTCAACATTGTGACCATTGTCCAGGGCCGACTCTAACCGCATACGGCAGAGACTCCGAAATCAATCACTTCTACACGTAACATAGATGGCATAGCATCATGGGTCACTTCAGGCCCTTGATCTCCGAGAGCCCAGCCCTGAGTGTTCTCGCGATCTTGCCCCCGACCTTTATTCTTTCTTCCCTTTCGCCTTTGCCTTTGCCTCTTAAATAGTGGGGGAGGGGAGGGGAGGGGAGGGGAGAGCTCTCTATCTATAACCGAGCTCTCTATCTATAATCTTAAAAGGGAGGGGCGCCCTCTCCCCCACTGTTAAAAAGGGTATTAGAGATGACCTGCTTTATTTATTAGAGGTGATACGTGTGAAATGGACTCGACCAGGTTATAGGGATAGAGAGCCGTGCCGCCCTCTCTTTAAAGAAAGGTAAGCGAGTGCTATCCCTCCCGCCCGCCCTATTTATTTAAAGAGGCAAAGCGAAGGAGCTTATAATTCAAAAGCCTCTCCTCTCTATATAAAGGATAAGGATAAGTTTTTTGCGGTGTGCATTCATGCCCTCTCCCTCGATCTCCGAACTAAGATCGAGCGCAGGCCTTATTAATTTAAAAGCGAGTCTCTCTATTATTAAAAGCGATATAACGACCTCTCTATATATGAAAGCTTTCTGGTGGGTCGAGTGCTTATTCAAGGCCCGTATATATTGAGGTGCCTCGGGAGAGGGAGAAGCTCTTTTATTTTAAGAGCTCTTAAGACCTATCTATTTTTAAAGGCTCCGGGATAGGGTTTTGTTCTGTCCCTTTCTGAGAGCTTTGCCATTTTAAGGTGCTTATTCAAGACCTCTCAATCATATACTGCTTTCACGTATATGATTGGGAGACTCGACAAAACCCCTTCGCCCGGGTTATAAGGATAGAGAGCCGCTTAAAGCCTTTTTAACATGGGGGGCGTCGAGGTCTAAGAGCCTAAAGGCCCTCTCCCCCCCGATGCATGTCGCAGTACGCTCGACCTCTGCACTCGGGAAGGGGTTTATGGAAGACAGTCTCGAACTCCCACTATTTAAAGGGGCGCAAGCAACCAGCTTTCTCTTACTGAATCATGCTTTGTGCCCTTTTAAAATGGAGAGAGCCGAAGACCACTTTTTCTTTACCCTTTTAAAATAGAGAGGGTCGAGCCCCTTTAAAACTTTAAGCATGCTCTATCATCCTTTTCCGAACCCGAATCTGTGTCACTTTAAATGGGCTCAGCTTTCCCGACTAATTCTAAGGTGCTTTCTCTCCAGCTTTCCTGTACCATGCTTGAGACAGCTTTCTAGTGCCATGCTTGTTTCTCAGTCACCTCTCTATTTAAAAAGGGGTCGCGTAGTCCATTCATTATGCGCGAGGGCTTAAAATAGAGAGGCATGGGAGATGAAGCAGCGTATGATACTGAACCCTTTATATTTTAAGAGGTCGCCAGGGGAAGAGGTTTTAAAGAGAAACCTCGAAACCTCGCATTTTGAGGTTCCTCATGACCTTGGAGGGGCTAGAATCAGAATATGACCTTTGGAATTCGTACCAATCCATCGTTGTACTCCCGTCTCGTTCTACTCATCAACAAATCTTCTAAGAGGAGCTACCGCCGGCGCGCCATGGCATCAGTAATTCTGTTGTCCCTCCATGGGAAACCAGATTCCTCGAGCTAAGCTATTCATCTATTAATAGATCACGCCCCCGGTTCTCATTGAAGGTGAACAAGCTAAGCTATTCTCTCTCCGACTCCGACATTCATATAAGCTGAGCTTATAAAAAGGTATTCAATCCTACTCTGAGTATCGTAGTTAGCTCTGGAATATATGAATGTCTTCAAAATGGTTAGCCTTTGAACGTGTTATCCTTGTCTTCCCTGTATTCGTACTCGGGGAGTGAAAGCAAACCTCATCTGATTCGTCCAAGTATCCCGCGTTTTATGTATCCCATCAGATTCGTCATTTGTCCCCTGCATTTGTACCTATTCCCCCGGCCTCTTTATTCGATACTATGGATGACTGGCTACGCAGAGACCGTTTTGTTTTTGTGGGTTGGTCCGGTCCTCTCCATCATAACCCTTCTCCTTGTGCATAAAAAAGCCCTAGGTGGATGGTTTACGGGTACAACCTTTGTGACTTCATGGTATACTCATGGCCAGTTCCGTCTCTATTTAAAAAGGGGAAGGTTGTAATTTTTTAACCGCTGCAGTTTCCCTTTTGAAATAGAGAGGCAGCCGAGGCACATTCTTTGCTGCTATTATGGGGTCCTGAAGCACTTAATTTTTAGGAGATTTTAAAGCCCTCTCTCTCAAAAATAAAAGGTGTCTCTTAATCTTAAAATAGCGGCGGGTGGTCTATGGACTTTCGCTGCTCTTCATGGTGCTTTTGGTCCTTTCAAAACAGAGACGGGTTTCATGGCCAATTTGAACTTTAAGGGCTCGATCTGCCCCGGCGAGAGCAAGCGACCTTATAATGCTTTTAAAGCGTTCTCTGCCCCCCATAGAGATAAAATTTCGAGCTGTTTTTGTTTCTGTATCCTTGATCCATCCTTCTAAAATGGAGAGGGGGCCAGTCTGGTTGGTTTTTCGCACCGGTGCAGCAGCTTGAAACTTATCCTCTTTTTTCAAGGTTTTCCTTCTCCTCTTTTTTCAAGGACCTTGAATCCTTTTCATATGATGGGAGTTGCCGGAGTATTGGGTGCTGCTCCTCTATGTGCTATTCACGGTGCTACCGTGGCTCAAAAATAGCGCTTTATTCGAAGACGCTCTCTATTTTAAAAAGGTGCCCCTCCCCTCCATTTGAAAAGGGTAAAGGGCCCTCTCCTTTTGCTTTTTAAAACAGGGCAGGGCAACCCGGCCCCTTTTGAAGCCAATTATGAGCCTATAAATTGAATGTAGGCAGGCCAGGCCAGGCTATTAAAAGAGAAAGAGAAAGAGCTTTAAAAAATTGAATAAAAATCTCGCTTATCTCTCCGCTCTTCTCTTTAAAAAAGATATAATGAGCTCTTTAAAAAAAACTTCAGTTCCTTGAGCCCTCCCCCTTTTGAAAAGCCAAAGTCCCGGGCCCCCCCTTTCTAAAACAGGAAACAGAGGGGGGTTTCCCTCTTTTAAATTAAATTGCGGGAACGAACAACACTTATTCTCTCTTCTAGGCGGGCGGATTCTGGATCGAGCAGTCAGTGGGAAACACTCGGCCGGTAAGACCAGGGGGGAAAGAGCGATTCCCCCTTATTCTTAGCAAGCCAGAAAGCTTTTTTCAGGAGCTTTAACACAATACTTGGGCCGAAGCTACGGAGAGGAAGAATTGAGAATTCCTATATAGATCAAGATGCCCAAGCTCCGCCCCTCTCTATTTTAAAAGAGGTAGAATCTCATTTCGTGTGTGTTAGCCTTTTATGCTTGTCCCTCTATTATTTAGAAAGGGGTCACCATTGAAACCTCAGATCAGATATGCTATCCTTTCCCACCCTGGAGGGATAAGAGTTGCTAGAATCTCATGGGTGAGGCGAAGCGGACAAGGGTGAAAGGCCATGGAGAGATGCCGCCTGTGGTCCATGGATCTCTGATTGGCCTGGTATGGATATTAACCGGCATGAACAAGGAACTACATGAGCGGCACCCTCTCTCCCTATCTCAAGCGGGTGAGAAGGGGTGCTTGCATTTTTTAGAGCTTGCTCCTGCCCGCTAATGGAAATAGAAAGAGGAAGACTGATTCTCATGAAGTCGCTCGGGAGCCTCTTTAAATTGAATCTGGGAGCCGGGCTTCGATCTCAAACGACGATGGAACGGGGTAGAGGAATGGATTGATTCGTCAGCCCATGACCCAAAGACCATAATCGAGCCCTTCCCGAGCCTATAAACGAGATCTGGCGTTTAAAATAAAAGTTCAGGTCGGATCTCTCAGTCATATTGGATATAGGAGTAGGAGATCCCCTCCACTTGTCAATCCCCATCCATAAATCTCTTTTTTAAGGTTCGCCTCTTTACTTTAAAAGTTCGCCATCCATAAATCTCTTTTTTAAGGTTCGCGCAGCCCCACCCCCACCCCACATTTCAAAGGCAAAGGCAAAGGAAAGGGCGACATGAATTCTTTTAAAGCGCTCATTGTGAGTTTTTTATGTCACTCAAATGAGATGGATTCCTTTTTTAAAATAGAGAGGATTCTCGCTTTTAATTTGAAAGTGGAAAAAGGGGGATCTTTTTGAGGGCAGGATTCGGCAGTTTCTAGCCACTCCCTGGTACCTCTCTCAATAAATGATCCGGGCTGGCTTTTCGGAAATGGAAGTGTTTTTTTCGCATTAGTAATGGGGAGCTAGCTTATTCACCAGAGCTAGAGGGGTCGAACGCTGCGCTCTATTTCATTTTAAGCGGCTATTTCAAGAGCACTGCATCCTCCTCTCTCTATTTTGAAAGGGGAAGTCAGGGTAGCGGCAGTCAGTCTTTTGATCCTCTCCTTGGGTTTTTTAAAGGGCCCCTCCTCTCCTCCCTAAAAACATGAGGGGGGAAACTATTTTAAAGGAGAGCCTTTATATCTTAAGAGATTGGATTGAGTGAGCCGGATTGGATTGAATAGAGATCTTTGAAGAGGGGATTGGATTAGGAGATAAGATTTAGCCTTACATCCCGGCTCACTCAACAAGGGGGCAAAGCCTATGGCGCGGGAGCCTTGATCTCCAATCTAGTTTCGTTCAGGATTCGGGGGATAGCAGTGCCCGGGAACAACACTAAAGGGATAAGATGAGTGGCGCGGGAGCCTACCTTAAAATAGAGAGGAGACGGTTGATTCAGATTTTTAAATAGAGAGGTCGAGTACCGTTTTATATGGTCCTATTTCCCCGCTCCTCTAAGAAAGACTTAAACAGGACCGAACCTCACAAACCCTGCTGACCTCGCCCAAACAAAGTAGCTAACTTAACCGCCGAACTCGAATCCCTGCTGCGCTTTATAGGATTGGAGGTCAAAGCCCGGTTCCATACTTCCCAATGGTCTCGGTTCAATGCTCGAGTGCGGTTTCGATTCAATCCACCGGTCGAGTGCCTACCTACTACCCAAAGCCGCATTCTGATCAATGCCTCTCTATTTTAGGGGTGAGTAGCTAACCCGTCAATGCCGATCAGTAGCTAACCCGTCACCATATCACTTTAAAAGGGCTCGAACCTTTTAAAAGAGAGTGTCGCATCCACCCGGGATTATAAGGCGCCGGTCTTTTACGGTATCACGAGGCATCTCTGTCCGATTGCGGCATCCCTGATACGGCATCTCCGATACGGTATCTCGGAAACTGCATCTAATTACGTATATGATCTCTGCCAAAGCGGATCAAAGTGGAATCAACGAAAATCATCCTCGGTGATCTGGTCGCAGTGGCGCTCTCGTGATCTGGCATCTCCGGCGGCATCTTCGATACGTTGAGGAAGTGCCCCAATAAGAATCGATCGGGTGACGGTTTTTCATGATCCTGCGCTTTTTAATATAATACCCCGGGGCGGATTTTATACTGAATTGGCCAGGTGCTTATATACGTATTTTCGATCGCTCTATTTGAAAAAGGAGAGCAGCTTAAAGTATTCTATTTTATTTTATTTGAATCAAAATAAGATTTGGGAAGGAGAATATCTCATGATGTGAGTTAAGGACTCCTTCTTCGAAAAAGGAGGACACCCCTTTCCCGAAGTGCGTTTCGGAGATCCTCATTCTCTCGTCGGAGTTTCTCCAGCTCCTGCATGGTCTCCTCCCTTTCTCTAGTATTTTTGAGATTCTGCACTTGCAATTCCTCTATAAGCGCTTTCTACGCCTCTATGATCTCCTCTCTGTTTTCGAGCATCGCCTCAGTGAACTTTATTTCTTTTTCGGCGCAAGCAAATTTTAGAGTAGGCATACATCCGGATGAAATAACCCAAGCTTTTCAACCCACCTTTAGATGGGAGAGGCTCAACCGACATCTATAAATTCAATCGGTTGAGGGCTTGCTTTTTATTCCTTTTAAAGTCAAGCTCTCTCTATTTTGTTTTAAAGGGGCAGTAGTAATAAGGCTCTTGTGTTGAGGGTCCGGAGATCTCTAACCCTATCGATAGCTTAAGTAAGCACTCGACCTTTTATAAAATTATAAGAGGAGATAGGGCTAAGGGTAAGGGCTCTTGAGATCGGGTCGAGCTCCCCCTTTTTTAATAGAGGAGGGGTGAGCCCTTGTTAAAAAAGCCAACTTTAAAAACAAAAGGATTTCATTTTACCTTTTTAAAACATGGGGGCTCTCGGGGAGGGCTTTCTCGCATTAATATGATGCCATATCTATGGTTGCCCGCCATAGATAATCAAATTCCTATCGGATATGGGGATAACCTTAGGATTAAAAGCGTCCGGTCCCCTCATTATGAATGAAGAGGATTCCTTTTTTAAAATAGAGATGGAAGTGGAAATGTGGGCTCATAAATAACCCCCCGGTCGTTGGAACTATGGGGGGGGCAGGCAGCTGGTACCACACAAGCCTTGCCTTCTGCTCCACATGCTTAAAATAAAGAGCGGATTTTCAGCTGGGCGCCCTCCCCTCCCCTCCCCTCTATTTATAAGGAGCTTTTCCTGGGAGTTGATACCCTCTTTTCTCCATTCATTCGGGATTAAGAAGTCAGGTTGTAAAGTTCCCGTTGAGATGATTACTAAGCAAACTTTAAAATCGAAGCCCTTTGCCCTTTTAAATAGCCGGGGGCCGGGTAGGGTTAGGTAGGGGAGAGCGCAAGGCAAGGGTCTCGACCAGAGCACTCACAACCTAATCAATGCGAAAGCGAACCTGCCATATTTATTTAGAAGGATGAGACGCTCTACCTCTCCGAAAGCAGCCATAAGTATGCACGCTCTACTGCTGGAATAGATTTCGATAGCTGGCTATGAATTTTCGATAGCGAATCCTTCCATGATCACGCGCCTTGAAGAGCTCTACTGATGGAACTGTGTTGCCTTCTTCACCCCTTTTCAAATAGAGAGGAATCCCGCTTCTGTTTCTTCGAGGTGACTCCCCATTTTGGAATAGAGAGCGGCAAGCATGAATCCGGGAAGGAGCCTTTTATTTAAAATCTTTCTCAATTATAAGAATTATAGGAATAGAGGGCCCGGGGAATTCTAACTGCATTAATCCATCCCATCTTATCTCATCACCTCTAGTCTATCATAAGAGCTCCATTGGGCTCTATTTTGAAAGGGGAACTACAAACTCCATTGAGGAGGAAGAGCTTCCGGAGGGAGCCATTGGGAAGGGGGAGCAAACGCATAAAACAAGGTTGGGGGGAGGAGCCGTTGAGACTAGACATCATTGAGACCCTTTCAATAGTAGCTGATACCATAGTAGCATCATTGAGACATCGAGTTGGGGCGGGTTATTACATCAAAGAGGAGGCACACGGAGAGGAAGAGGCACCTTTATTAACGGAAGAGGAACTGGAAGAGGCACACGCAAGGGATTCGGACATAGGCAAAAGGAATCCTCTCTATTTTAAAAAAGGAATCCATCCCAATGAAATGCAAATCGGTATGGAATTGGAGAAGCGCAATCCCCTATCTCATTGTCCGGTCTCAATCTCGGAAGAAATCGAATCAAAAGGATTCGGACCGGCCATGCAGGGGGCCATCCCTTTAGCCTTTTCAAAGCCGAGGGGAAGGCTTGCGTGTGGAGGGTCACCCCCTACCGGGCATTAAAAATGTATTTCATTTCTAGCTATTGGCTAGTTCGTGTTTCTACGGACTTCTTCATCCCAGTGAGTACCATTTGGACTTACGACGCCATGGACCCCAGTAGGTATATGTGTATGAATCCTCCCAGCTTGCCTATTGACACCCACCAATTGGGAGAGCCATCTGAGCCCTCCTCCGTTGTTCCGCAATCACAAAGCTCACAAGTGAGGACAGGGGCGAATTCGGACCCATGGGAAGAGTTGATAGAGCAGGGGCGACGAGCAGAAAAGGTATTCACAGGGTGGCCGAGCGAGGAGGATTGCCAACCTTCGTCTTGGTGGGAATCAGCCTGCAAAGAGATGCAGGAAAAACTCGTCGTCCCCTATAAGTTAGAGGTTGAGGAGTATGATATAATTACCGCCGATATTGACACGGTCGACATTTGGCACGCCCTATGCGACACCCTCCATTCCATTTCGAACTCGAAATGGCGTATTTCATGAGAAAAAGAAAATGTTTCCCTTTTCACAGGAGACGATCTCGAAAGAGCGAAACAGGACCTTTACGATTGGCAGCGCTCTCTCGCTCGGGATATACACAGCCGGAACGAGTACATAGTCGATATTGTTCATGTCATACGAAAATATTATAGAGATAAAAAGTGGTGAGAATGTATTAAAGTGAGTGTGGTTTGCTCTTTCCTCCTCTCCGAGGCTCTTCAGCCTCTCTATTTTGAAAAATATAAATAAAAATGGCTTCTAAATTGTTACGTACGTAAAATTATCCTTGCTTTAGTAACTTTAATAACATTGACTTTAGATTTAATTTTGATTTGCTTTCGATAGAAAGATGGAAAGATAGAAAGATAGGAATGAGTACGTAGTTTATATTAGAAAGGGAGTCGAACAGACGAGAAGTAAGAGATATACTTTAAAGAAAGCGGCTCTTAAAAATAATCGATTGAACCCGGCCCGGAATTGAACCTGCTGAACCAATATTCTCTTTATATACGTATTAACAACCATATAACCCTTTTTGCCCTTTTTATAATAGCCGCCATTCGCTCAGCGAACTAAGGGGCTCTTTAATTTAAACTCGTGCTCTTAAGTGTGATTATTTTCGTTTTACGAGTATGGAGTGGATCAACCAGTGCATAGTAGAGAATGATGATTTTATGAAATAGATCAATCGGTGCATAGTAAAGAATGATGGTTGTGAATCGAGAGCAACTTACTGATGAATAGGGCGGCTTGTTGGCTGCGCCTTGCCGCAACCCCTCTAAAAGCCGGCCTTCTTCTTGTCATTCCCGATTCAATAAAGCTTCGCTCAACTCATTTTTGTCTAGAAAGAGGGCCGCGTGGAAAGGGATTAAAGGCTCTTAAATTAAAGGTAGCCCCTGATTCTTGGTTGTCCCCATATTCGATTTCATGTATCTACTCATAGTATCGTTGCCCTTGCCCGGTAGTTCCGTAGCAGGTGCTTTCGGACGTTTTAAGCCTCTATATTTAAGATAGAATAGCTGGAAAATCTATTAAGGGCCCTCTAGTCTTTGGGTGGGATAATAGGTTAGGCCTCGTGGATACGGACTTTAAGATAGAATAGGGCGGCTTCCCTCCAAGTTATTATCCCTCGACCTCCTGATCTCTCCTCTCTTAATAAAGCAAGGTCGAGTGCCCCAGGAATATATATAGAGGGCAAAGAGCTCAGTAAAAAAAACAATAGGTTTGTGAAAGGGAAGGGCCGCCTTTTGAAAACTAAAACAGAGGGTTTTTAAATACTTTTGTTTTAAAAAGGCCCTTTTAAGAGCCCTTTTAAATGGTGGGGGTGGGGGAGGTTCCGGTTCCGAGTGCTTTTGAAATAGAGGGCCAAATGACTATACCGGCGCATCCTCTCCATACAAAGCACACGATCTGTTTCCGTTTTATGAATTCCATGGGCTGAGGGGCCACAACCCTAACACTCTCCTGAAAGTCCTGGACGGGCCAGCGCGCTGGACTAGGCGGAGGGCTCTTTCATGAACGTAAGAACGTGCCAGCTTTTAATAAGCTGATGGGCCATTATTCAGTGGAGGGAGAGGAGCCGGCTCTCTATTTTAAGGAGGAAGTTTTATGTGTCGACGGGGCGGTAATAAGCTTGAAGAGCTTATTAAAGCGAACCCCTTCTCGAACAAGACAAGGTAATCGTTTTTTGGGGCATTCTATTTCATACTCGTGAACGAGCTTTTTTTGATGGAAGAAGGAGAAGATGCGTTCTTTTCGGAGCTGCATAAGGAACAGCTGGGATTTGGGGCCTCTCCCTATCTCAAGGCTTTCGAGTGATGATTGGAACCCTTCTGATTTGAAGTATGCCGGAGGGAGCGCTTTTAAAAATGGAGGGGGAGAAGAGCCCTTTAAAACTTTAGGCAGAAGAACCTTTTTATCTTAAGAGGTCCAAGGAAGACGATTAACTGATGGCATCCGTAGATCCCCCCAGAAGGCTGGGTTGGGAGTCGCTCCCTCCGGTAAGGGGTAGAATGAAGGGTGTATAGGTAAAGAGGTGTAAAATAGTCTGATCGTCTTTGTGTGAAGATATTGAAGAAACAAAACCTTAACTCGTTCCAGAAAGGGACGAAAAGAAACCCTTTCTTATGTACATTGAGGATATGTTTAGTATTGAAGGTCAGGGAGCAGTCGTGACCGGCTAGAATTTTTTTTAAAGGGGCCCTCTCCCCCACCGTTTAAAAGGCAATGAAAGGTTGGTTATAAAGTGGAGATAGTCACTCTCTATTTTAAAAGGGGCCTCCTCAACCCATTTAAAATAGAGAGGGGCGCTCTTTTAAAAAGGCCAAGAAATGTTCCAAAGAGAGGGGAAAAGGAGAGGGCCCAGCCGAACCAGGCCCCTCTCCACTATAAGATGGCACCCTCTCTATTTAAAAGGGCGTTGACCCTTTCAAAATGGAGTAGGAAAGGGCTGGTTTTGGCCGGGAACTACCACTCCTCACAGCTCTTTAATCACTGCTCATGCTTACATCCTGAGCAGGGATTGAAGGGGCAGACACCCCAATGAATAAGAGCCGTCCCCAGAAAAAGCCCCGAGAGCACCGCTATTTCATTCATATTTAAAGAGCTCTCTATTTTAATTTTAAAAGTGCAACTACCTCAGGATAAAGAGGTAACCCCTGGAAGCTCTAAAGAGTTTACGGTTGATCCTCAGCTCAGCCCACAATTTGAAGTAAGTAAAGTAAAGGAGCTCATTTAAATAAATGCCATCGAAAGAAACGATAAATTCATTATGCGAGAGGGAGGTCACACGGTTGGTGAGGGGGTCATCACGGAAATCCTCGAGTATTCCATTCCAAATGCTCAGGCGTTAGGGTAATAAGACGCTGTGCAGATCCCTGAAACCGGCGGTAGAATAAGATGGCAGTTAGCAGCGCTTTACTCATTTCCCTGGTGGTAGAAGGAGAAGGTAGGTAATCCTGTCCCAAGGTGTCGTGTCCAGGATGCCCCATCTGTTCCGAGCTGGGTAAAGAAGTGCCCTTTCTTCTTTCTAGAGAGCTTTTTAAAAAACATTAAGTTGTGCGGATGCCTTCCCCCTCGGTATAGGAAGATGGGAGGTAGCTGCGCTTTACTCATCTCCCCCCGGCGGTAGAGAGGAGAAGGCAGTTCCGGAAGCCTTTCCCCTTGGCTCTTCCTTGTCGGTCGAAGAAGATGGCTATCCTGCTTCAGTGATCCCATCTCTCAAGCGGTAGAGAGGAGAAGGTAGTATGGAACCCTGTCCCCTTGCCTTCGCCTTGGCAGTAGAGAGAAAAGGTAGGTGGCTTCGCTCCCCCTCGTATCCCTTGCTCCGGTAGAAGAAGATGCCGGTGGAGTGGAACCCTAGTGCCTATGCCTTCAGCCCCTCCAGAACCTATCCCTTTTCCGGTGTTAGGAGTGGTACGAACTCTTGTAAAGGTTGTAGAACCCTACCACCCCGGTGGTTGAGTACGACTAAAACATGGTGGTTGTGGGACGCAGGTGCCTATGCCCTCCCTATTCCAGTCTTTCACCCACACATGAATCTAGTTGGTTACAGGAGTGATGCGAAAGCATGACGGTAGAACCCTAGGTTGGTTCCATCCCCGGTGTGTCGGCTAAGACTAAGACATGGAAGTAGGACGCCTGGTTCGGGGGTTAGGCAGTCGTCAATCCGGTGGTTGGGGTTGACCCCTTCTGAAATAGAGAGAGCGGGGCTCTTTAAAACTTTGGATGCTAGGTCCCTTTAAATTAAAGAGCCTATGCCTGGGTGTAAGAGTACGACGTTATTATGGTAGTAGAACCTCCCGAAACGGTGGTTGAGTATGCCGGGTATAAGAATGCAACTAGAGCTAGCTTTTTTAATGAACCCTAGGTTCTTGAAATAGAGAGCTTTTCGGGTGTAGGAGTAGGAATAATGCTGGTAAGTGGGGTAGGACACTAGGTTCCATTCCTTTGTCCATCCCAAGCAACATCCAAATGCCAGCCTCATTAAGGGATTCTGATCGTTCGTTATTAAAAAGCTGGACGGCTCTTAAAAATAATCGATGGGAGGTTGAGCCTTATTGATTAGTAAGCGAGCTCTCCCATTTTAAAATAGAGAGCGAGGACGGAAATGAATAAGGAATAGCGGCCAGAAATAAGGAATAGCCTCTCGTACCAGTAGTCAAGATACTACTAGGGAGATATAGGGCAAAAGGTGGTCAGTTCTTTGTTTACCAAAATTTGTTTACCAACAGAAAGTTGGGGGGCTTTAAAGCTTTCAATACTTAGGATGGGAGAATTGAATACCTCTCTACGAAAAAACGGGCCTTGAACGTACGTATTAACATGGGGAGCTATTCCATACGTATTAACAACCCATATTAAAGATCGACTCGTTAATACATATATAATCTAGCTAAGGTAGGGTCGAGTTACGGAAAGAATCGCTCAACCGAACTAATCATTATCTTGGGTTCGAATCCCAAGTGATCTGTAGGCATAGAGCGAACGCGACTCCTGACGTTAGGTTACGCGACTATCCGGATTTAGAGAGTAGTATTTTAAAACGTTCTAACATAAGAGACTTGATGATACTTAATTTGATCGCTCGAGAGATCAGAACCTCTATAAAAGCATCCCTTTCTTTACTTGCAAACTCTTATTTCGACCCGAAACCCGGCTTCTTAAACGCTTTCTATTGATTAAAATGCGCCTAAAAATGAAAAAAGAAACCCCGTATATCATTAATTCAGCCCCAATTCTCGATTTGAAAGCCCGCAAAGAATAACCAAACCAAGGTTGTCAACTAATCGGATATTGAGACCTGACCAAAGCTTCCTATCCGTATCCATAACTTGAAGGGTTATGGAAACCCTCTACCTCGAGACGTCGGTTATGGCCGGTGTGTCTCGAACAGTGACAAAAGATACATGAACAAGATGTATTTCTTGGCTTGGAAAAATTCCCTTAATGAGTTCCACTTCTGGCCTCCTTGCCTTAAATCGATTATATACGTATTTAGAAGGATGGGTAGGCCGGAGACAGATATTAGTATTGGACAGCAAGAAAGGTATCAGAAACCCCGTATTTTCTCACGTTCAACCAATTCCACTCTAGAGCATCGACGGAAAGTTGCCATTTCTCTGTTTGATATAGCAGCAAAAGTGACTCAAGCTATTTTCACTCTAAAGCATCAAATGAAATAGCTATTTTGTCTGGTCCGTATATCTGGAAAAGCGACTCAACCCGATTTACTTCATGAGCCGAGTCTACAAGTCGCCAATTGGCTGTTGGATATAGCTGGAAAAGTTACTCAACCTCATTCTAGGAAGGGAGGGTCGGATTGGAGTCGTCATTTTAACGCGATCCGGATAATACTTAACCAATCTCAATCTCCTCCAACTTGAATTGCAACTTCCTCCAACCGATTTTGAAGAGCGACTGACCGAGAAACACAAATGAGAGAATCCTCCACCACTTTCTCTCCCCTACCCAGCCCCTGTGAGATCTTAATTAATGAGGATTGGTAGGGCCGGCACAACCTCACACGGAAGACCGGATCCTTTAAGTGCCATTTCAAGATCCAATCGCGGTTTCTAGCCTTTTCTAACGCCTATTTTCAAGTTGTTAATACGTATATAAGAGAATCGACTACATCTCTTTTCTCCTAATAATGAGCTTTGAAAGCTTTTAAATAAATTGGTTTGCTCTCCATTTTATTTTATTTTATTTTAAAACGGAAAAGAAAAGAAAAGAAGAGGAGAGGAGGGAAGGTTTCGAGGCTTTATCTTTATCTTTATCGGTTCATTTTGCGCTTACTTTTCTTTTCTTTTCTTTCTTTAGTCGAGTGAATTTCCCTGGCATTAGTGGCTGGCATTCCCGTCTATCCGGTGTGCCGTGTGATCCCCGCCTGTATGAAGGTTGAAGGGGACAGGTGCCCCTTATTCGAAGTGAAGCTTTGCCCTTTTCTCTGAAGCTCTTCTCCTCGGATTGGGCTCTTCTGCCATGAAATTGGAATCTGCCTAGCTGGGAATGGATCGATTCTTTGATGCCGGTCTAGACAGCTGACTATGATTACTAAACCCGAATCAATAGATCTTTACCCGAATCAATGGAAGCAACGAACGAGGGTATTTGATTAATGGTCGCATCCCTACATTAGTGTTTTAAGTCCCCCTCATCACTCGTATTTAAGGGGAGTGGTTTCCCCCTCATCACTCGTATTTCTGGTTGTGAGACTGGTACATGAGATAGAGATCCTGCTTTCTATAGAATTCCCCCTATGTATTGATGACCGGGCGAACGTACTATTATCGAACGAACCAGGGTATTGAATTAGGACCTATTAAGCCCTTGATTCATCGAATCCCTCTCCCTATCTTTAGAATTGGCATTCTCCCTCTCCCTTTCATTCAGCTAGGGTTGGCCCTCTCCCTATCTAATGAATCGATCTCTTCTATTTAATGGCCGTTCCCCCTCTCCCTATCTAATGAAGGAATCCCTCTCCCTATCTTCGGAACCGGTTCTCTTATCCAGTGATTGGTAATGAAGGCGCGGGTTAATAATCGTGGTCTCAATCTCCACTGAAAGAGTGCATGGCCCAAAGGGTATTTGATTAGCCTTCCCTTTGCTATTGCTATCGCCCTTTAATCGTTGTTACCGGATGTTCACTATTAAGCCCTTGATTCATGGTTTACTGGAAGAGGCAACCCAGGCACAGGCAACCTCGGAGTGGGGACTACGTCCATCGCCCTTGATTCGTGGAAGGCAGTAAGCAGATTGAATCCCTCTCCCTTTCACTGGTCCTCTGTTCTCTGTCTCTTCTGGTTGTTACGTCCATCGCCCTTCAATCAATGAATCCCTCTCGCTCGGAAGCGGGTTCTTGAGATGCCGATCACTACTATCCCCTTTATTCGTGGAAGGCAGTAAGCAGCTCGACCCGGTAGCAACTATTCCATGGAAGCTGACCCTCGCTTAGTAGGAGGTATTCTCCAAGCAGCGGTTAAGAGCTCCTCCTCATTATTGGAGTCGAAGGCAGGCGGATCGGTAATTAATGACCGGGTTGGGAAGGCCTCGACCCTACTATTGACTCGGGTTGTTGAGAAGATCCCTACTATTCCAATCTAAGCCCCCTACTATTATTAGCAGTCGAAGGCAGGTAATCTAATCCGGGCAGGCAGTGAGGCAGGAAGAGGTACTCCTATTTAAGGGTAAAGGCTCACATCATATTAAGGCTGACATCGTATTACGTATATAAGGCCCTCCTTCCAATCTATTCTATTGCTGGTATCTAGCTCGCTAAGCCTTCCCTCTCCTAATTAATTGGTTGTTCCGTGCCCCGGTTCTCCTCCCCTTTCCTATAAGCTCTTCTGGCATGAAAGTAGTAAGGCGCGGGTTATGAATCGATCTGGTTAAGTAAGGCGCGGGTTTTGTTGCGTGCGATCGTATTGTTTCTGGCCTCGCCTCTCCCGATAAAGGGGAATGAAAAGCAGGCATTAGTGAGTGGCAGCCTCCCCTCGCCTCTCCTAATTGAGGGGAATGCTGGGTATTGGGTTATTGTTCGCAGCCTCGCCTCTCCGGGGATCGAATGAAAAGCTGGCATTAGTGAGTGGGGGAATGAACCTGTGTAAAAGAAGCTGCTCAACGCTGTTATTAGGATATCTCGTCAATCTGGGCGCTGCTCAAGGCTGTTACCTGTTCCTCTGTTCTCTAGAATCCCGCCCCGTATATTATTATTTAAGGTTGGAAGGCCAAAATAAAGGTTTTATGTTCCGAGAGTAATAGAAAGGTTTAATACCGCCCACCAAGCATTATATTTTAAAGTTACTTACTAGCCGGGCAATGCAATAAAGGCGATGACTAGCCGAAATAAAGGTTCAATCCAAAATAAAGGTTCAATCCAAAATAAAGGTTCAATTTTACAAAATAAAGGAAGGGTGGGTTGGAAGGCTGCCCACCTCCCACTCGAAGGAGTCTCTTATCACCTACTAAGCTATATAGTTGGGATAGCTACAGCGCCTACCATACTTCCATGACTGCAATACCCGGGGCTGAAGGCACTCGACTGATAACGAGAGGGCATGAACCAATCCTACTATTATTTAATGAGGGCTGCTATTTAATGAGGGCTGCCTACTACTATCATTTAGTTCAAGGAGAGAAGCTGGCAAACAGAAGGATGGGCGGGGCAGTCTTACCTCCTATCTAATGGTTGAGGGAATCGCCCCTCCCCTCATTTTAATGCCGCCCACCACTCCATACCCTTTCTCCTTCCCCCCACCCCGGCAATTTAATAAGCTTGATCCAAGATTCCTTCCCCGGTTCCTCCCCCGCAAAAATGTTTTCTCCCCCGGCAATGGGATAGGTTGAGAGATTAAGAAATTGATTATTTAGGGTTCCTTCCCCTTGAAAATGGAGTGAATGAAATGGCTACGGACTGCTTTTCCTTATTTATATATCTTTTCTTGACAAATGACCACCAATTT
Organism: Wollemia nobilis; assembly: GCA_028583015.1. Classification (NCBI taxonomy): domain Eukaryota; kingdom Viridiplantae; phylum Streptophyta; class Pinopsida; order Araucariales; family Araucariaceae; genus Wollemia; species Wollemia nobilis. Next base: position 26,877 of record JAQPPZ010014033.1, read on the forward strand.
ACGTCGTTATTTCGCGGTTACACTCCCCGAGGCCCATATTGAGGATAGGGCGTTCATTACTGAGTCCGAATGTGCTCGGAGACTCTCCTCATTATTTTCTTGCGTGAGCATAGTAGTGGTGAAAGAAGCTTCCCCTAATTCCCCCAGATATCGCTGGAGAATAGGCGTCTTGAATCGTGATTCTTCCCGATACAAGTTAAAGAAGGTGGTCCGAGCCGAGTTTCCCGAGTTTGATCCTTCCTCCATCGACATAAAGGCGCTCAAATCATTTGTTTCTGTACTTCTATTATGCGGTGCAAAACAAGAGTTAGCCCCATATGTATGGGGCGAGCCTGTTGATTGGAAACTTGTAGAAGCCGCGAAGGTCAGACAGAACCGAAAGGCCCGAAAAAATGAGGAACGGCTGGGAAAGGACTGTGAAAATTCTCTACCCAAGTCCGAAAATTCCCAGATAACGATTAGTAAGTGTAGGGGTTCCTTACGCAAGTCTTCTAACGAATCCGTGAGGAGGAGGAAGCGGAGTGGGGGTTCCTTATTCGCCCGGGTGGGAAGAAGGGTTTTGGAGAAGGTACTCGTAAGCATTATCTGTGCCTTGATTTTAGCACCCATATTCGCCATTATTGTGAAATATGGGTGGGTGGAAAAAATAATTTCTGAATTGCCCCCATCTCAAGCGGAACTGGACACACAAGAGTGGAATAACATTGTTTTAACATCATTTTTTTTTTACTTAGCCTATCTAATATTCAATATCTTATTCGGAAATAATGATTGATATTGGACCTCTCCCCCTCTCCTTTTAAAGATAAGAGCTCCTCCTGTCCCCTTCTCCTTAAAAGAGGAGCCGAAACGTTTTAATAGGTCTTAAATAAGCACTCGACCTCTATAAGTTTGAAAGGTGGCGTGCTTTCTTGAGCCCTGTTATAATCTCAACGGGCGTATATAAAACGACTCGGCGAACTAACTCTCTATGGTTCGGTTCATATCCCTATCGGTCTTTTGATCCTCTCGGTCTTTTGATCCTATCGGTCCTCTCTCTATCCTTAAAGGTGCTCTCTATCCTTGCCCTTTAATACAATAACCTCTAAAAAGGGGCCTCTCTCTCTTCAAAAACCTCTCTCTCTTCCCCTTTTGAAGAGAGAGCGGAGAGCCTGCTTTAGCCCTAGAATTAAAAGGGAAAGGGCCGCCCTTGTTATTACAACGCTCTCGGCTTAAGGTCGGAGAGGGCAGCGCTCTATATCTTAATACGGAAAGCAATTATATCTTAAGAGGTCGCATTTCACTCCAGTTTTCCCCGCCTTACCCCAAGTCTTTTCTAGGCCCACCATTAAGAGCCGTACCGAGAGAATGGTTCAGTAAGGTTGAGACCCCTTTGTTATAGAATTAGCTCCTGTGACCGGCTGTTGTCGTATCCCACTCCGAAATAAAGAAGAAAGATACTTCGAAACCTTATATAGAGAGGGACCATAGGAACCCTTTAAAATAGAGAGCTCATTCCCCGCTCTCTAAAACCTTAAGCGGCTTACATTCCAGTAGATCGTGAGAAGCTCGCCTTGCTTGCTATCTCTGTTGCAGTGAGAACATATTCAAGGCTCCGTTCATTGACTCCGGGTCCCTACCCTTTTCGAAATAAGGTAGCGGGAAAAAGAACAGACTTCGCACTCCCGGCGGAGTTAAGGTTGGCTGGGTCCCCCGATCAATAGTTTAAAAAGTTCGGCAGAGAGAGCTCACTAAATATGCCAGCCTTAAATATAAATAAAATAGTTGCTATTATTACTATTCCTCCTCTCAGAAAGAGCTCTCCTAAAAAAAAACGTATTTGACTTATTTGACAACGGGTCATTCTATTCCTGCTCTTATGGCCCTCTCGAAGCATACTGTGACATCAGACATTACCGGTCAGTGAGACCCGGCGCACAAGGGAAGGCAGCTCCGATTGGGGAGTTAGGCGCTGCTTCTCCTATCGATTCGGAAGGGACCTCTTCATTTCGGCTAAGACTAAGGGATTGATTCTCTACAGCTTTTAGCAGATTTGACACCTCATGATATAAAAATTCTAAAGGGGAGGGGTTAAAAAACCCAAGGCTTTCGAAACGGATCGCTCTATGGGTAGGTTGAAGAGAGCTCTAACAAACCCAGATGGGCTTGAATAATAGGCTTGTTCGGATAATAAATATCTAAAGGTACCATTCTCCGTCCTGCTGTTGGCTCTGGTGAGTCGGCCAACTATTTAATTTAATTTAATTTAATTTAAAGGCTATTTAATGGCTATGCTAAGGTGCTTTTATACCTTAAGAGACCGGACTTTTAAAAGCTTATTCAGTAGTTGGGCAGACTCCATTGTTCAGGGTGTTGCTACGAATCCATGGTAGGTCAGGGGTGAGGGAAAGGAAGTAGATCTTCCTCCTCTTCGAAAAGCAGCGGGGCGGTTCCTCTCCAAACATTTGAGGAGGCTTCCTCTCCAAACGGAGGCTTCCTCTTCAAACATTTGAGGAGGCTTCCTCTCCAAACCTCATTATGAGGCTTGCTGAAGAAAAAAGAGAAAATCAATGCTTTTCAATCTCCTTTACTTTAAAAGTGTCACCCCCGTATCCCTATTTTAACGCGCGCGTCTCCCGCACGCGAATAATCCGTCTTTTGATAATATAATAAAGGGCTCAGGCTGGATTTCGAACAGTAGGAGGGAGATCGAATGAGTTTATGCCACGACGATCTATATGGAAGGGAAGTTTTGTCGATGCTTTCTTGTTGAAAAAGAGGGGCGGCTTAAAGAGTTTGCGAGGAGATAGTTGCAGGAAGATTTGGTCACGTAGATCCACCATTTTGCCAGAATTTGTTGATCGCATGGTACTTCGTTATAACGGAAAAAATTTTGTTCGTTGCAAGATCACTGAAGGAAAGGTTGGTCATAAATTTGGAGAGTTTGCCCTTGCACGGAAACGCAAACCTTCGAGAACCAATATAGGACGAGAAAGAAAAGGGAAAGGTCGCCGCTAAACGCTTAGAACATGGCACGAAAAGCAAATCCGATTTCAGTAAGACTTCATCCAAATCGTAGTTCAGATTCAAACCGGTTTAGTGATCATTATTACGGGAAATTGGTGTATCAAGATGTCAATTCTAGAGATTATTTTGGTTCGATACGTCCACCTACGAGAAAAACCTTTGGCTTCCGTCTCGGTAGGTGTATTCTTCATCATTCCCCGAAAAGAACATTCATTCATCTCTTTTTTCCCCGTCGACCTTTTCTGAAACGACGCCGCCGCGGCAGATGGAGACCCGGAAAGCGGCGGCGGGAGGGCCTCCTTATCCTTGGGGGATTGGTCGATCGGGCCCCCCCTTTTAGAATTGGCGGGACAGAGGAACGACAAGTGACTTTTATAGGCGGGACAGAGGAACGACAAGTGAGAAGTTCGAGAGCTCTTAAGGTCAAGTCGATCGGGCGCGACCACCGGAGCGAAGTGATCCGGAGAACGAAACAACGCTATGGATACCATGACCGATCACCATGGAGCCAATCCCTTTTGGGAGGTGATATTTCGAAATTACTCTTCGGGAGCAGCAGTCGGATGGCCCACAAGCCGAGTGTTTCGGATTCCCCCTCCGGCTTCTTATTCTTCTTTCTCCAGCGCATTCGAAACGGCGGCCCGAAGAATTTAAGTCATACAAAGAATAAAAGCCCCTGCCCCTCTCTCGTTGTAAAAATTTTTCTACGGAGAAGCCTCTCTATTTTAGAAGGACTTCTTCTACGAAAGAAGAAAAACTTATCTATTTTAAAAGAACTTCTACTTTTGAAGGAAAGCCTCTCTGGGTTGAAAGAAGTTCTACGGGAGAAGAAAAGAATTCTACGAGAGAAGAAAAGAAAGAAGATTTTCCTCTCTATTTTAGAAGGACTTCTTCTACGAAAGAAGATTTTAGAAGTACGAAAGAAGATTTTAGAAGTACAAAATAATATTTTCCTCTCTATTTTTAAAGGACTTCCACGAAAGAATAAATATAGTATACTTCTTCTACAGACCATCTTTTCTGTGCGTTCCCGCTCTAATTACTTGGTCATGCTATACTTCTTCCATATGGAGAACCAAGTATGGATATGGCCCGTCGCCCGAAAGAAAAAAGGTCTCAATCCTTCAAATATAATACTTGGGGCACCGGATTCCTATTTTCACAGCTTAGAGAAGAGCATACGTTTTTTTGTAGAAAGCTTGACCGCCAAGACTCGCTTTGCGAGAACAACAGAAACCCGGGAACCCCTCGACCTCCTGCTTAAAATTAAAAGGGTCGAGCCCTCTCCGAGTCCTCTCCCGGTCGAGCCCCCCGGTCGAGTCCGTGAAAAAGAGGTCGAGTACCCCTTTGAAAAGGTCCTAGGGTACAGGGCTTCGAGCGAATGTTGTGATCACTCACTCTCACCTCACGGGAGAGAGGACAGGTCCTCGCTCTTTCCCTTCTTCGGTGCTACCTTGTTCTTCCTAAGGGATATTTTAGATCTTTGGAAGAACGCGCAGCCGGTTCCTTTAAAAGGGGGGGTCCTACGTCATATTTCTAGCTGGAGACGCCTCCGCCTCCGCCTCCGCCTCCTAATTTCTAGCCGGAGACACCTCCGCCTCCGCCTCCTAAGGGGTTTCAGGATAAAATTGCGGGGTTATTCGAGATTGGTAGGGGAATCAATAGACCTAGGTAGGATAAGAAGAATATTTGGGAGGGACCTGGATAGGCTATTTAGAAGCAGAGAATTTGCGTACAGGGACAACGATTTTTTGAACGAAGTGCGAAAAATGCGATCTTTGTTGTCCGATAGAACAAACACGAATACCTTCATTGGGCCGGTCAAAATAAAATCTGTCTTTCAAAGTGCTTCTCTAATTGCTCAGGACACCTCTCTCTTACTGAGGAGCAACATAAAAAGATCATTTCGTTCCATTTTCAATCAAATAGTTCGGGGTATTCCAAAAGTCACGCGCAAAAGGGTGAGGGGGATCCGTATTCGTTGTTCAGGTCGATTAAAAGGTGCAAAAATAGCTAGAACCGAACACAGGAAGTATAGAAAACCGTCTTGTAATGCGTTTGGCCATAAAATTGATTACGCTTATGCGAAAGTATCTACTCGTTATGGAATCCTAGGTGTCAAAGTGTGGATCTCATTCCGATAGAAGAGAAGGGACGTGCTATATCCGAAACGTACGAGATATCGTAAATACAGGAAAGGCATATGGAGTAGGGGTTGCGAAACGGGCGGTACACAACTAGGTTTTGGAAGATATGGCATTAGAAGTTGTGGAGCCGGTCGTATCTCATATCGAGCCATTGAAGCAGCGCGTCGTGCTATAAGCAGACAATTTCGGAGAAATGGGAAAATATGGGTAAGAGTCTTCGCGGATCTCCCTATTACCGGTAAACCTGCAGAAGTTAGAATGGGAAAAGGAAAAGGGAATCCTACGGGTTGGGTTGCTCGTGCGTCCACGGGACAAATGCTATTTGAAATGGATGGCGTGAGTTTGTCAGATGCTCGACAAGCTGCTACATTAGCGGCGCATAAACTCCGCTCGTCTACCAAGTTCGTTCACTGGTCGTAGTCTATATTAGAGAGGGAGTCGGGCAGACGCTCCCAGAAGTAAGAGATATACTTTTAACCCACTAAGTATTATATTCTTCCAACCTTATATTCATAGGGAGCAATCATTTATTTGAGCTCTTTAAGACTAGTAAATCTCCGACTAAACCAGCTATCTGACACACACCTTAAAATAGAGAGGGCCCCCCATGTTTGAAAAAGGCCCTTTTAAATGGTGGGGGGGGGAGAGGGGGCGCTATTGAACAGATTCTTTCCCACTACCATTTATTAGAGAGGCCGCCTTGTTATTGAACAGCTTTGTCGATTGAATAGCTTTCCCACCCCTTAAAATAGAGAGGCTCTAGCTCTATTGATTGAATCATATCCCCTTAAGATATGCGTTCTTCGATATGCGTTCCTCTCCCCTCAAGAATACGTTCTTCTGTCCGCTCTCTATTTTAAAAGGGCGGCGTTCTCCTCCCTGATATGCGTTCCCTACACCGCCCTCCCCTCTATTTTAGAGTAAAGCGTTCCCCCTAAAGTTTTAAAGAAGGCGCTCTCTATAAAACACTACGGACTCGACTCCCGAATGATATGTGTCCCAGTGATATGTGCCCCAGTGATATGTGTCCCAGTGATATGTCTAAGAGGACTCGACTTGATATGTGTTCCCTCGGAATTGGAGGGAGATGTTCCTGCCTTTCGTACGAGAAAAGAAATAGTTATAGATAGAGAGGATCCGGCTGAGCATTCATTAAATCACTTATATAAAGACGAGCCAGCTCTCGGGTGGGTAAGGGGAATCGATGGACAAATCCTCTTAAGTGGTTTACCTCTCTTTCCTGCCGGAAAGCACTGATAGATCCCAGTTTCCTGCACATCCGGGCGGATAAAGAAACCCTATTGATCTCATTCGTCGTTTCTCCGCTCCGGTTTTTCGTCGATTCTGCACTTAACTACTCGCTGCGGGAAGAGAATGAGCCATTGAAGGATGGGTTAGCAAACTCAACCCTAACCCGCGATTTCCCGACCTAATAGGTATAAGTAAATGAGTCGACTCAACAGGAAGCGGCAAAGTCAGGCTCTTAGAATGGATCTCTAAGCAGAGAGAGGCCCTATGAATGAGTAAGCCCCCCGCATCAGGCATCATCCACGGTCGATGAACAATTCATCCACCTCTGTTTGGAGCGAGGGCTTCCGAACCTCATATATAATCGGTCCCGCACATAAGGACCAAGACGTTTTAGAAAGAAAGGGACCGGTTTTTAATAAGTCCACCTCCTTTCCGCCCAAAGAGAAGAGCGAGGGACGAGGAGAGAAGCAGATAAAAGCGGGGAAATATGAAGGGAATCTTTTCAAGAAGTTCGGGGATGTCGCGTTAAAACGATGGATTAGAACGATCAGCAACCTCTATTTTATGGAAGCAAGCGTGAAAAACACGGTATGATATGGTATCGAAGCAAGTGACTAACCCGTTTCTATTATTCCCCAAACCTTATATAATGCTGTTCTCTCTCGGAGATCCAACATCGAACATCTTTTGTATGGCTTCGACACACATAACATTTGGGTTGGGTGAAATCGAATCTCTCTATTTTAAAAGGGGCCGGCATCATTCGGAGATGTCCTCCTAGTAGGACCTAGATCAATCCATTAGGCATTGCCCCCTCTTTAAAATAACGTGAATTTATGATTTCGTAGTCACTAATGTCTGAGTTGCGGCAGGGATTCGGTCATCTAGAAAACTTCTCTCCTCTCCCACCCACCCGGCAATGCACGAATGGGGCAACTCTTTGAAACTCATCCCGAACCTCTCTAAATAAAAAGGGGTTTGGGCTTGCTCATTCGAGATAGTTAGTTAGTGTAGCTGAACAAAAGCGGAATCTCGAGATTTATAATCTACCTCCATATACGAAAGAAAAACACTCTGGGAGAAAAAGGCCGGTTTCCGAATCCCAGGGAATTGAGTATCTTTGGCTAGGCCGCCGCGGACCGCCATTTCCCCGAATATCTGAGTCTTCTGCTGGGATACACAGATATCATTGTGAGAACGGAACCTGTAGAAGGGTTTCGAAATTCCCTCTTTCCGACATCTTGTTAAGGATTCTATATCCCACCCTCCCGGAACACCTTGCTTTGGAATCAATGGTAGGCAAGCATAATCAATCCGGCCTCTCTAATGAATGGGGAACTGGAATGCGACTTTTACCTCTCCATTCATAATCGTTCGGGCGCGAATCAATGAAAATAGATACCCGACAGAGATGAATGATTCAATGATGCTAATCTCCTCTCCTCTCTATTATAAGGTAAGGTAAGGAACCTTTAAAATAGAGAGGGCTGAGAATCGTTAAGGACCCTTCTCTCCAACATAATACTGAGAAACAGAAGAATTCCGGTTTTAAAGAGTACAACTGGATTCCTTTAGAATAGAGAGCTACCACCTTCTATTGCCGGTGCTTTTTATTTATTATTCCTTTATTGAGCTTTGCTTTATTAAGGGCGGGGCGCTTTTCTCTCTTACAAATGAGTTCAAGCGATTTTATCCATCTTTGGATGCTCTGGACCCTTGGCGGTAGAGCCTAACCCCTTCTCGGTGGAGGTGCTTATTTCTTGGCGGTAGAGGAAAGTGGTTGAATGAAGAAATATGTATGTATGTATGCTCCAAATTTATATAAGCCCAGCACCGAAAGATTCATTGTGGGTGGCATTTAAAGAGCTGGCTGGCGCCATGAAACCATCTCTCCCTATCCATTCGTTCATATGGCTGAATCCTTATAAATGGAGTTGCAATTAAAATATCCCGACCTCGTGAATAGAAAGGTGTAAGTCGCGTTTTATTATGAGAAAACTCAGCCTCAGAATTCACGTTTTAAACCCTATATCCCTCCCTCCATTATTAAAGGGGTTGGATCGATTCGAATTAGAACGGTTCGGAATGGGGGAAATACGCTCTGCTCCGAGCACATTCTTCACTAGTCATCTCCGAACACATCCCTCTTCATAGTATTGGTATTGGTTGAATCTATCTTTCTGAATAAAACCTATCGGCAAAACTTTTTTGGTCCTACCCACCCCATTCAAAAAAGGTAGGGATTTGGGTCGATGGTACTGTCACTGCACAGCAGACATTGAACCACCCAGGGATCATTTCTAATTCCCGGATTCTCGAATTATCTAAAAAAGCTGGGCGCTCTCGGGAAGGACGCGGACGCTCTCTATTTAAAAAGGAACACACTGCCCGACCTTTAATTACATCGAGGGAAGAAATCAAACCAGAGCTGAGAATTTATAGAGCGCGGAGAGGAGCTAGCATCAATTACATTAGGACTCCTTCGACGTTAAGGAATGGGAATAAATGATACGAACTAGGTCGCCGGCCGTGCACTAAGAGCGCTTTTCGGTGATGTCTCTGATCCATTATATAGAGAGGGTGTTCCTGATCCTACATAGTCATTCCCCCGTTATTCCCTCGCTTTGCCGAATTCTTCAGATCATATACCGATACGGCATATACCGATACGGACTACCCATTTCCATCAAGAATGAGGAAGACGGCAGACCACATGACCATCTCACCGGTACTACTTAGTCCGGTCACTCGGGTGTACGGGAATGAAGGTGGGCAGGTCGAGCTTTAATAATACCTTCTCCAAACCAAAAAAGTGGGTTCGTTCGATGGGGATGGATTCTATTACGTATACTAGAGAGGAGAGGAGACGGAGGAATTGACTGATCAATCTCTGCTTCTTGACCTGGGATGATGTAAAAATAGGGATTATAGTGCCTTAAAAGGGCCTTACACTCACAAAATCGTCCCTACCTGATAGGATTGCCTGGACTGACCGATCGAATCTGTTGGTTCACCCCTAGAGATTTTAAGAGCGTATCTAATGGCGATAGATTTGGGTGAAAGGAATGGAGATTGATCCATTGATGGGTTGGGTGGGACTTCTCGTTTGACCTTAAAGCAACGATAAATCTGGGTTTGGTAAGGCTCCGTCAAATCCAGGTATGAGGGCTAGGGGTTATTTCATTGACTGGTGATCGCTTCGCCCGCCCTCCCCTCGGCTCCGCTTCGCTGCGCTCGGAATCACTGCGATATATCGGGATGAATGATTCGGAGTAGTTCACCCCGTTATAGATAGAGAGGATCGAGTTTTAAGAGCTTACGAAACTATTACGTATATAAGCCGTAGGTGCTTTCTTTCCTGCTCCGCCATCAAATTAAAGGAGAGCCTGCCCCCCCTCTGTTTTAAAAAGGCCCTCCAGGGCTGTTTAAAAAAGGGGCAAAAGAGAGGGGCAGGATTTATGTTTAAAAGGGCAGAGAGGGGCAGGATTTATGTTTAAAAGGGCCAGCTTAGCTTAAAAATGGCGGCTGGCCTTTGCCCTTTAAATGTGGGGGTGGGGGAGAGCTCAAACCTTTTATATAAACAATTGAATGAATAGTCTGCTCTCCCTCTCGAGATGATAGAAAAGCTCAAAAAAAGAGTTTGATCCTGTGAAATCATCTTGCACGGAAACTAGTGACTAGCACCAACCCAACGAATGCTAATTTCTGTTATGCCAGTCAGGGGTGGGTGGGATATAGGAGTGGCAAGGAAGCTCAAATTTCCAGTCATAAGTCTTAGATACGCTTTTGATATGATATAATAGTTGACCCTCTCAATACTCAGAAGAGCGAAATGCGGCTGCCTCTCTATTTAAAAAAAGGGGGGAGGTCCTCTCTATTTTCAAAGGGCTCTTAAAAGGTCGGGTGTTGATCCATACCTAACGAGGGGGAGATGGGAACTGGGATGAGATAGTTGGGTGGGCATGCTTCCGGAGGAGCGGGAGAAAAGATAGGTCAATTCATTGGGAAAATCGGATTATTCAGCACTCAAAAAGCAGATGGCATATCCGTTCGGTTGCACATCTATTAAATGCTGGAACGTTCTGAGCTGGCAAAACCAAGCCTCTCATATTGGTACGGAAGTTGTACAGACTTAAGGTGGAGAAGACTGTGGAATGGGGGCCGGTATCACAAATATTCCTGGGTCAGGTGCCCAGAAATCCAGCTTTTCGGAGCATAAAAAAGGAAGCGTTTATTTCGTTTCAAGAAAAGGCCTCCGGAATACGTTATTTCCGAAAGACAAAACGAAGCCATGCTTGCCTTTTAAAATAGAGAGACCGGAGGAGGTCCTACCCATACCTAGGATATAAATGCGTTGAGACCAAACGCTCCTCTAGTTGGTCTAGCTCCTTCACTATAACTAGCCGAAATGAGTGGAACTAGCTGAAATGAGTGAATGCAAGATGCCCGGTCTTCCGACGGGATCGAATCCTAGGGGTTGCTCCACAAACCTTGCGTGTAGGTAGGTGGGAGAGAGAAAAAGGTGTGCCGAGAGCCTCTCTATTTTAAGGGGTGGGAAACTCCATTTGTTACTGAGCATGGGTATTGTTGTTGGTCCCCTTAGAGTGATTGTATGTGCCAAGGTCTTCCGGAGTGGATGGTTAGGATTACGCAACCCGAAGAGATGCACACCACACCCCAGCCGCCGGTTGATCGATCACCTCCCATTGGATTAGATACACACGGCTGCCTCCCGGGTCCCGGATCGCGTTATTCGTCATAAATGATCGCTCTTTTAAAATAGAGAGGGGTCGCTGAGTTATGAAAAAAGGCTTTCTAATTGAAACGAATCTCTTCTACTATGATTATCTATAAGCTTAACCACTAGAGTCGAGTAGCTAAGCTGCCATAAGAGCTGCTAGTGATGAGAGCAAGAGCCAACCAAATCTCTAAATCCAAGGGAGGTTGCTGCCGCATCATCATAATCATCCCGGTATCCATTCCGGATAGCCAGCCACCTGCGCTGGAGGTGCAGCGGCTTGATTGGGGCACTTCGCCTCTCTATTTTAAAAGGGCGGCGTGGGATCAGCCAGCTTCGATCCGACCCACCTATTAAAAAAACTGAGATTGCCTGACCCATAGTAGTTGTGCCCGCCGGTACGGGATACTCGCTTCCTTGAAGAAAAGCCTCCATTTATGCTTTCCGTTTCTCCCGATTATAATAGAGGGAGCAGCTTATATCTAAAGGTGCAAAGCACGTATCAATACGGATCCATTATTCTCTTTCAGTATAAGAATACCAACTAAAGAGAGATAAATGCCCCGCGCATACTGCTACTTATTTTCCCCTATTCCATTCCCTACTAACACTATACCCGTTTAAAAGTAGTCGGAGAAGTCTGCCTAGGATCTAGATGGAGACGATGGAATGAACCGTTCCTGCCTGCTGCGTTCATCATGATCGAGGAGCCTTCACTTTCCTTTCAAGATTAAAAATTCCGACCCCCTTAAAATAAAATCTTTCAAAATCTTCCCATTGAAAGATTTTAAGAGGGCGATAAGAGTGTTTTAAAGTTATTACAGTAGTAATATCTTAAGAGTGCATCTCTTTAGAGAGCTATAAAAAGAGGAAGAGCTTTAGAGATGAAAAGGAACGGAGCTCTTAAGAAAATCGTTTTTAATCTTGAATCGGTGGTTATTTCTAAGAGCTGAGAGCGCTGTCCCAACGCCCATATAAACTGGGAGAGGGCCCTCTATCCATAACCGCTCGACCTCTTAAAAGCTAACGACCGACCCTTTATATAATCTTAAGCGAGGTTATTTAAAAGCTCTTAGGACAGGGAGAGGTAGGGGGCGACAGCGACTATTTTAATTGCTCTTAAGACGCGGTCGAGGAAAGAGAGGATAGGTCGACCTTACCTTTTAAATAGGGGGCAAATATTTTGAAATACTAGAGAGCCTTCTCGCCTTCTCTTATTAGGGTGGGTCGCTTTCGCATCTTTAGTTTAGGGTCGATCTCCTCTAATAGCCATACTTGGGACCCTCTTTTCCCGCTCCCATTCAGATTATAGATAGAGAGCCTTAAAAGAGAGCCAACACATTTCTCATCTAATAAGCCTTGGGATTCGAAGACTGGATGTAGCAGCTTATAATAGAGAGGCGCCGGGGGAACGCAACGCCTCGCTATTGATCGAAGCCAAGTGATTCACCGAAGCTTAAGGGAATGAAAAGCTCTAAAAGGGAAACAGGAAGATTTTATCCTTGCAGGGCCCCACCCCGTTAAAAATAGAGAGCCCATTCCAGCTCGAGGTCGCTCTCCACTTCTCTTTAGCGGTTCCAATACCGGCAGCAGCTCCCGGGACATGGGATTGGTTCTACGTATCAATAGTCCTCGGGCCGTGTCGGGTTGGAAGGATAAGATCATCTAGTTGGTCTGGTCGCCGCCCATATCGAGTAATGAATGAGTAAACCTCTTATAATGACTCAACACGGAACGGCAGGGAGGTTGCTCGCAAGAAAGCGAGCAGAGAGAACCAAGATGAATGTGATTATAGACTGCTCCCGACCCCTAGCGACTAGTTTTTATTTTCATTCCCGATTTCCTACCGATTGAGAACCTCCGATCGAAGACCTTGAGATTCTGCCCCTCGCCCCCTCTATTTTAAAAATAGTTCGTCGATTTAAAAGCTGCAGCTCGGCTATCATCTCTTTTTTGGAACCCGAACCCGATGCCTAGCGTTTGATCGACTTGAACTGGATTTTAAGCTCCGTTATCGACTGGTTCCTTCCTAAGGTGTTCGAATCCCTCTCCCCCTCTTAAAAAGGTTTTCCCTCTCAAAAAGACTCTTCAAGCTTTTAAAGTGTTTGGGATGGGGCCTCTCGCCTGGGGGTTCCCGTTGTTCTGCATTCGAGGAAGAGCTTTTGCCCTTTTGAAATATAGGGGAGAGGGGGGAGAACATGCACATCTGGAATAGAAGGATTCGAGCCTTCCCCAAACCCGGAGAGAGGTATGGCTCCGCTCATTTACGAGGACTCGATTCTATGCCCAAAGACTTTGAACATTTCCAATGACGAATTCTGCGAATGAACTATTTAAAAGGGAGAGAACTATGGGGTGGGGATACCTGCCTGCTTTATTTTTTTAAGGTGCGTGATACACCCCACAATTTTTGTATTTCAAAGCCCTCACTCAAGTATGAAGATGGGCATTCCCCTGCATACAAATGAAGAGTATCTAATCGGTCTAATAACCCTCAAAATTTTAAGGAGTTGGAGCCTGTCGATCGCTGATGATGATTACTAGAAAGGAAAGGCTTAATTAAGGTAAGGCCCGGTTATTTCATCCTTATTTCCTCTCCAGGTCATTTGAACATAGAAAATGAGGCAGGCTTCCCCCGCTTTTAAAATAGAGGGGGGCCCTCCCCCCCTCTCAAAATAGCCGTTTTAAAAAGCCCTTTAAAAGACTTTTATTTTAGGCCCTCAAAAAGCCCTTTTCAAATGGAGGGGAGGGTTTTGGGGCCTTTGCCTTTTAAAAACATGGGGCCCTTTTCAACATGGGGGCGCCCAACCTTGAAATAGAGAGGGGGCCTTCATTCCATGACTGAGTGAGTGAGAAAAGCGTGAACTGCGGTTTTTTTGTAGAGAGGTTCAAGATTTGATCGATTCGTTTTCCCGCTCTTAAGAGCTTTGCCATTTAATCCACTTATATCAACTCTTCCCCTCTATATCAATAATACTCCTTTTCTTCCGCATCGGACTCTCACAAAAACCGGGTCGCGCTGCCCATCCCCTCCCCTCGGCTTTTAAAGGCAAAGCTAAAGCCCTATATTTTAAAGCCGTAAGAAAGCCTGCCCACTCCTCTCTATCTTGTTTTTGCCCTTTTTCAGCTTGTCCGGAGCCCCGCCCCTAAGTTATTCTATTTCATTTTATCCCAATAGGGGGGTTTCTGCGGAGATATTTAGTACGGATTTAAGACGCGCTATTTAACCACCTCAAAGTTTAAAGGGCAGAAAGAAAGAGAACGATTTCTAGTAGTTATATCCCCATAGTTTTTGCCCTTTTTAAAACAGTGAGGGCCAGATATTTAAGATACAGATATTTATCTAGCCAGAAATAAGGGAATCACTATTTAAGACAAGCCCTCTATTTTAAAAGCCCTGGGATTAATACTATTCAAGACTCGCTTTTCAAACGGCCCAAACCAAAGTTGAAAGGCTATACGGTATATCGATTTAAGAGGAGGTTATGGAAGCGAGGTATCCCTCCTAAAGGCCGAGTTAACCCGAGTTTTGCCCTCTCTAACCGGCCTCGGCCTCACCCTTTTTGTTTTGAGAGAGAGCTTGCCAGCTTTTCAAATTTGGGGAGGCCCAAACCAAAGTTGAAAGGCTATACGGTATATCAAATTAACAGATATTTAGTACCAAACCTATTAAAGAGAGCCCCGTTTTTAAGAGCCCCCATGCCAGGTTTAAACCCCATGTTTGAAAAAGGCAAAACGGCCATTTTAAGAGTACCGCCCTTTTAAATTTCAATTTAAATGGTGGGGGTGGGGAGAGGGCCCTTTGCCATTTTAAGCTCCCACACCTTAAAAACGCGTTCGTGATCTCCTCAACTGTGTATCGAAAGGGGCAAAAAGCAGAGGGGTTGTCCAGTATGTCCCCCCCTTATTCCCGACATGCTATGGTGCCCCAGTTCCATAGAGCGAGTCGAGCTTACGTACGTATGCATATCGCCGCGGAGCTGCCATTTAGAGCAGCGGTGCACATCCATCTACTCGTTCCGGTGACTTCACGGTCGCCAAAGAAGCCCCAAGAAGCATCAAACATTTCAGATAAGATCCATGGAGCAATTTTTGGATAGCAAGCACTAGCTCCCGGTGCGACTTCATGAGAAGCGGTCAAGGATGAGATAGGGGATAATGAAACGCACGTGGTGGTTACTATGGCGGTTCCTTCTGAACCTAGAAAACGTCCGAAAGCACCTGCTACGGAACTACCGGGCAAGGGCAACGATACTATGAGTAGATACATGAAATCGAATATGGGGACAACCAAGAATCAGGGGCTACCTTTAATTTAAGAGCCTTTAATCCCTTTCCACGCGGCCCTCTTTCTAGACAAAAATGAGTTGAGCGAAGCTTTATTGAATCGGGAATGACAAGAAGAAGGCCGGCTTTTAGAGGGGTTGCGGCAAGGCGCAGCCAACAAGCCGCCCTATTCATCAGTAAGTTGCTCTCGATTCACAACCATCATTCTTTACTATGCACCGGTTGATCTATTCCATACAACCATCATTCTCTACTATGCACCGGTTGATCCACTCCATACTGTAAAACGAAAATAATCACACTTAAGAGCACGAGTTTAAATTAAAGAGCCCCTTAGTTCGCTGAGCGAATGGCGGCTATTATAAAAAGGGCAAAAAGGGTTATATGGTTGTTAATACGTATATAAAGAGAATATCGGTTCAGCAGGTTCAATTCCGGGCCGGGTTCAATCGATTATTTTTAAGAGCCGCTTTCTTTAAAGTATATCTCTTACTTCTCGTCTGTTCGACTCCCTTTCTAATATAAACTACGTACTCATTCCTATCTTTCTATCTTTCCATCTTTCTATCGAAAGCAAATCAAAATTAAATCTAAAGTCAATGTTATTAAAGTTACTAAAGCAAGGATAATTTTACGTACGTAACAATTTAGAAGCCATTTTTATTTATATTTTTAAAAATAGAGAGGCTGAAGAGCCCCGGAGAGGAGGAAAGAGCAAACCACACTCACTTTAATACATTCTCACCACTTTTTATCTCTATAATATTTTCGTATGACATGAACAATATCGACTATGTACTCGTTCCGGCTGTGTATATCCCGAGCGAGAGAGCGCTGCCAATCGTAAAGGTCCTGTTTCGCTCTTTCGAGATCGTCTCCTGTGAAAAGGGAAACATTTTCTTTTTCTCGTGAAATACGCCATTCCGAGTTCGAAATGGAATGGAGGGTGTCGCATAGGGCGTGCCAAATGTCGACCGTGTCAATATCGGCGGTAATTATATCATACTCCTCAACCTCTAACTTATAGGGGACGACGGGTTTTTCCTGCATCTCTTTGCAGGCTGATTCCCACCAAGACGAAGGTTGGCAATCCTCCTCGCTCGGCCACCCTGTGAATACCTTTTCTGCTCGCCGCCCCTGCTCTATCAACTCTTCCCATGGGTCCGAATTCGCCCCTGTCCTCACTTGTGAGCTTTGTGATTGCGGAACAGCGGAGGAGGGCTCAGATGGCTCTCCCAATTGGTGGGTGTCAATAGGCAAGCTGGGAGGATTCATACACATATACCTACTGGGGTCCACGGCGTCGTAAGTCCAAATGGTACTCACTGGGATGAAGAAGTCCGTAGAAACACGAACTAGCCAATAGCTAGAAATGAAATACATTTTTAATGCCCGGTAGGGGGTGACCCTCCACACGCTGAGGTGGATCAAGGCGAGAAGTCTACTAAAAATTATAAGGACCAAATACCCTCCCAGAGGGATACCATTTAACTTTGACGGAAAAAATGAAGATAGGTAGCCCATTACGAGGAAAATGGTGACAAAATTAACCAAATACCGAAAACGAAAAAAACTCCCCCTAAAGAGTGCCCTGGGTTGTTTGAGAATAGAAAATCGTTGTTTTCCCGGAGTCATTTACTTCGTATCGTTCCCGTGTTCCCTCAATCCGATCCTCCCTCAATGAAAAGGAACGAACAGCGAGCGCTTCGCTGGTGCATGCTCTCTATTTTAAAAGGGCCCTCTCCCCCACCGTTTAAACCCCATGTTTCAAGGGCAAAACGTGGGGCTACGAATCAGAAGAAGGCTTTTGAGCATCCCTCTTAAGATTATGGATAGAGAGATCTCTCCCGATTCTTTATCTTGGGAGAATATCTTAAGAGGGATAGGAGTTTTAAAATAGAGAGCCTCGGTTATAGATAAAGAGCCCTCTGTTTAAAAAGATGGAGCCTATGTTTTCAAAGATGGAATCGCTAAAGAATGATTCCCTTCTGGGGCAAGGGGGCCCCGCCGGACTCCCAAAAGGGAGGCGGGGATCCCGATCCTGCAAGCTCAATTTAATCGATATTTGATATACGTATTATCAATCTTCATGATTTAGTAATCGATTATATACGTATTATCAATCTCCACCATTATTTAGCTTAAAAGTAATCGATATTTTATATACGTATTATCAATCTCCACCATTATTTAGCCCTCTTAAAATCCAGATAGAAAGAGAGAAACCTTGCTTCACAAAACTAAATAAAAGATGGAATAAAATCGGAATCAAAACGGCCTCTTTTTTAAAAGATGGAATAAAAATGGAGCCTCTTTTTTAAAAGATGGAATTGCCTACCGACCGACGGGAGGCCCCCGACCGAAGGGAGGCTTTCTTTGGCCCGGAGGGCTAGCACAAAGAGAATTACTTTACTTTCAGCGAACAACAAAGAAAGTGCCTTAAGAGCAATTACCTTTCTGGGGAGTCGGCTTTGAGTTGCCTCAGGTGATGTCACTTATTGTACGGCCTCATGCTTCAAGCATGTTTTATTTATTAGCCGGCTTATGTACACAAAATGCGGCATGATTGGCACACCGCCACCACAGGTCCAACATGTGCGACTATCCCGTGAATCTGCAGTGTCCAGACCGGAGCCATACTTGAGTCGTTCTTTGTGTGGAATCTGATGTGGCTGGCATCTTTCATTACTTCCCGTGATGAGCCTTTTCATGCTTAGGCTCAGAACTCTCATGTTTAAGAGTTCAAATAATGATTCTCTGGGGGCCGGGTACCAAAATTGTACCTCATACGGGTGGGTGGTTGCTGCTACCCATATCTCATCCCATCTGACGATGTTGATTGGTTCAGTCAAAGAGCCAGTGTGCCTGAACTGGCCGTATTGACAGTGACAATCACTGTCCAAGTGGCGTAAAGAATCTGTACAATGACATCTAGGCAGAGATCCCTTAAGTCTTTAATAGATGTCTATAGAGGATTGAATATGTCCAATTATATACGTATTATAGATGTCTTATTATAGATGTCTTATAGAACCTCCTTCTTCTTAGATGCAAGATAGCCCCTCCCCCCTCGTTTATCTCTGTCCAGGGTTCCTGGTTCCGTCTTCCCCCCGAGCTAAGAACCTCTCTTTTCCTCTTGAAATCGAGGGTGAAGGAGGCATCTTAGCCCGTGGGTCCCATCAAGACCGGAAGTCCAAGAAGTGAGGATCGAATAATCGCCTTTTATCGAGGATCGAATAATCATCGAATTGAGGGCGTTATTTCCCCTCCGTGAAAAGATAGAGAAACGGAAAGTTATCTTCTCTTTTCAAGGTTGAGGGGTTTCAAGATCCTCTCTTTATATTGGCCTTTTTTCCGCCAGTATACCTAAACATTGCTTTATGGGAAAAACGATATCCTCCAAATTGGATGGTTGCATGTCGAGATTCGCGTTCGGTCTATTTCTACCAGATTATTAAGGAATTGAACCTCAACCCGATGAGATAAAACTCATGGGGGCTCCAGCTAATCTTATAACGAAAGGAAAGATAAATCAAAATCTAGAAAAGATAGAAAAGAGAAAAGGAGAGAAATCTAGAAAAGATAGAAAAGAGAAAAGGAGAGAAATCACGCCCCCCTTAAAATGATACCCCAGGCCGTTATTCTACTAGAATGGATGGATTAAAAATATGGGATGGATTGAAATAATGGATGGATTAAAAATATGGTCGGATGGATTGAAATAATGGATGGATTAAAAATATGGGATGGATTGAAACCCCCCACTCTCGAATTCAAGGGAATGCTCTCGAATTCAAGGGAATGCTCTCGAATTCAAGGGAAGGAATGCAGAGGGCTTTTCTTTGAGGGCTATTCTTTTCTTTTAAAATATCTCTATTCTTCTCTGTCTCCACGCCTCCTTCCCTGCCTCCTTAAGAAATAGACTTCCTCTTTAAGACATAGACTTCCTCTTTAAGAAATAGACATCCTCGGTCTCCATGCCTCCTGTCACCCATGCCTCCTCAAGAAAGAGAATTCCTCCTTAAGAAATAGCCCCGTTAAAGATATGTCTAGGGATGCCTTAAATGATGGGCTTGCCGGGGCTTGCCTTAAAATCCCATCCCTCCTTGCCTGAGTTTGCATAGAGATATGGATCCCTCCTTGCCTTAGTTTCCATCTCGATCGAATTCTGTTTCTAGATGTTTTTAATGAGGGGTCTGTTTCTAGATGTTTTTAATGAGGGGGTATAGATCCTTTAAGTGTTGAATAGATACCGGTAGATGTCCGAATATGTCCACTTATAGACGTATTTAGGTAGAATAGTATACAAGTTGAAGATGTTGAAAAGCTGTTGATCGAAAAGATATATTTTAAAAGAAAAGCCCGAAAGAAAGGAAAGAAAGAAACCTCCGAAAAGAAAGAAATATGGGGCGAACCATCAAAACAATATTCTTTACGAAAAGGAAAGATAAATTGGGAGGAGGAAATCAAAATCGGTTGACCAGTCTATTATATACGTATTAACAACTATTAGATTTGCCCTCTTTTCTTGGTTAGAGTTCTTTTCTTTTCGGCCCTCTTTTCTTGCTATTTTTGGATTTGATTGCACTTTTGAATCGGCGTTTATTCGAATTATCCGCCTCAACCCCTCCCTACAAGGCAAGGATTGGATTGCACCGAATAGCCATTAAAAATAGAGAGGCCGGAGTGAAGGCCGAGCCTTTAGAAGAGGGGGCCGCCCAGAAGAGAGAGATTTCAAGAAGAGAGAGATTTCCCGGAAAAGAGATATTTTAAAGAGATTTCCCGCCCTCCCTTCCGAACTCTAACCCTCCCTGCTGAAAAGAAAAGCAAAGAGAAGCCCTTGCCAAAGAGAAGCCCTTGCCTTTTAAAAGCCCTCCACCTGCCTTTCAGAGATATTTTAAAAGCCAAGAAAAGAGCCCTTTGAGAAGGCCCTTGCCCTTGCCCCTGCCGAGAAAAGCGCATGCCAAGAAAAGCGCATCCCTTGCCAGAGCCCTTTTCCCTTGCCGGGCCTTTCAGAAAAGAAAATAAAAGCATACATTTGGGTTTGGGTTTGGGAAGGGAATCGCTTTCAGAAAAGCAAAGAAAAGAACCCTACCTTAAAGAACCCTACCTTATAAACCGGGAATTCTCTCGAAATAGAGGGAATGCTCTCGAAGGGGATGCTCTCGAAGGGGATGCTCTCGAATCACCGGCCAGCAATAAATAGAAAGGGAGGTCCGAAAGCTCTCCTCTCAAGAAAGGTAGGGAATGCAATCCTCTCCTCTCAAGAAAGGTAGGGAATGCTCTCCCCTCCTCTCCTCTCCTCTCACTGGCCAGCAATCCACTTTTAGAAAGAGAGGGATCCCGACTCGAAATAGAGGGAATGCTCTTTTCCGACCAGAAAGAAATATTCCAAGACATGCAAGTGCATCTGGAATTCTCTCTAGCCAGAAAGCTCTTCTCTTTTCACCGGTAATCCCATCCCCTCTGTATTCCCCAAATCCGGAAATTCCATGATCAATTCAATCGCACAAAATCCTTCTATCGGAAAAGAGATATTTGAAAAGAAAAGAAAAGAGAAGAAAAGAACTCTAACCCTCCCTGCCTCTCCTCTTTTCTAACCCTCCCTGCCGAAAAGAAAAGCCGGAAAGCCTCTCCCCGGAAAGTCTTGAGAGCGGAGGTCGCTCCCGAAAAGAAAAGGCCAAGAAAAGAGGAAAAGCGGTTTAAAGAGGTTGAAAAACTTTAAGCTTTTCCATGTATATTTATGTCGTTTTAAGGGTCTTAAAGAAAAGAAAAGCCTCTCTATTCATGACGGTAAGGTTCTTCTCTTATACTATACGCGGGATAAACTTTTTAAGGTTTTTACTATTATTTCTTGCCGGGTTTTGTTTTGGAAAAAGAAAGAGCCTTAGTCGAAATAGAGTTCTTTCGATCGGGGTGCGTTACTACCTATTAAAGGCTATGTCTAGGGCCCCGAAGGTACCAATGCGCATCATCATCCCACCCTTCTACCATGAAAAGGCCGAGCGAGCGGATCGCCTAGGATGCCGGTTTCACACAATCCAACCGCTATTCACCAGAAGGCCCTTCTTTTCCTTCCCTCTTTTCAGCTTTTCTTTGAATTTCAAGAAGGAGATCGTTTTATATACGTATTAACAACCCCCATGTTTTCGTTTTCGAGAGGGTTCGGCTTTTCTTTTCTTTCAAAGGCTTTTCGGAGAGTAAAAACCCGCTGTTCTTGGCAAGGGCAAGGGCAAGGGCAAGGGAGTATTTTCGAGGGGAGAGGCCTTTTCTTTTCAAATAGAGAGGTTGAAACGGAAAAGGAAGGAAAAGCTAAGAAAAGAGAAGAGCTTGATAGAGAGGTTGAAACGGAAAAGGAAGGATTGAAACGGAAAAGGAAGGAAAAAGCTTATCGAAAAATAAGGGAAAGCGGAAAAGCCCTTTCAAATAAAAGCCGGAAAATAAAGGGAAGCCGACCTCCCAGAAAATCAAAGACAAGAAAAGGAAAATCAAAGACAAGAAAAGCGCAGAGATTGAGAGCAAATAAAAGGAAGGAAAAGGAACTGAAAAGCAACTCTTCTCTTATTTCTGATAGAGAGGAGAGGAAAAGGAACTGAAAAGGCTAGGTTGGGCTGGAGGGTTTGGCTTGATAAAAAGTGAAGAACCGCCGAAAAAGAGGAAACGGAAAAGGAAGGGTCTCTTCTCTTCTCTTTTGGCTTATCGTTGAGGAGGGCTTATCGTTTTATATACGTATTAACAACTTGAACTCTCGGAAAAGCGCGAAAAGGAAGGCCCTTATTTACTCCGCCCTCCTCTATTTTCCTTGAAATCGCCCTCTTGAACTTGAAATCGGAAACCCCGAGGAGAGGTTATTTCTCAGCCGTAAATAAGAGGGCCACTTCCGCAAATAAATGAAAAGAAAAGAAAAGCATTGGGAAGGGATTATTTGAGGCAAGAAAAGTAAAAAATAGATGTAACCGGGAGAACGGAATAGCTACAAGTTGAACCCCCGAATAGAAGGAATAGATTCCAATGAAAGGGAATAGAATCGAATGAAAGGGAATGAAGATAATCGAATGAAAGGGAAGGAATCGAATTTTAGGGAATGGAATCGCTCCTTTTACTTGCCCACTTTTAAGAAGGAATAGAATCCAATTTATTTTAGGGAATAGAATCTAATTCAATCCAATTTCAGGCCCAAACCCGAAAAAGAAAAGATTAGTTCAACCCGAGATTAAAGTGAGGGCCTTTTCTTTTCAAATAGGCCCGAAAGTCGCTAATACGTATATAAAACGATAAGCTGTTCCGAGAGTATAGAAAACGATAGCTGTTAAGACGCTTTGAACCTCTCCGCTTAAATAAAAAGTTTCGCACTCGACCGGGGAAGAGCATAACCTCTTAAACTATTGCATGCGTGAGAACATACACACGTAAGAACACTCAACCGACTTGCTTTATATACGTATTAACATAAAAAGGCTTGCCCCGCCGCCTTAAAAAGCTTAAGTAACTTAGTGTAGTGCTGCGCCGTCGGGAGATGAAATAAGAATTTATCCGAATCCCTGCATAGCATAATATAATCGGTGTCCTTATCCCAAAATCCTTGAGGGCCGGCAGCAAACCCCTTTAGAAAAAGAGAGCTGCAGGTTCTATTCACGAACTCCTCTACCAAGACCCCTTGAAAAGCTTTATTCCACCCATTAAGGAAAAGACATTTAAGACAAGCAGGGAGGCATGCTTGTTTTAAAGGGGCTCGACCCTCTCTATTTTAAGGGTCGAGGGGGGCGCGCAACAACCTTCAACTTCCTTGTACTGCCATATCCTAGAGCCAACGAATATCTCCGATCCCGGGAGGAGCCGTATGAGGTGGAAGCTTCACGTACGGTTCTGAAGCCGAGCCTTTCCAGCTTGCTTTTTTAGGGCTTAGGGACCGATATGATGATTGGTTTAGGTAGGGCGGCCCACTACACGAACCTGTGGGGATACCTGGCGTGAGACACAAAGCATGGGACCCACCCTTACTCGAGAACGGAGAAGGGGAACAGAGCATGTCGCAAGAGCGAGGGACCCCTTATATAATATAAGAGGCCTCGCGAGCCTGATGCTTTTAGAGATGAGGAACGGAGTGCAATGAGCGAAAGCGAACTACCCGCGAAGCCAAGTCAATTTCGGGCCACCAGACCCTGCAACCGCGGAAAAGCGTTGTCACACTCCCCGCCTTCCAAAGGTGCCTAGAGGACAGGCCTTTAGCAGCAGAGACCGGGGAGCGGATTACCCACCTAGGGGGGACAAGAGACTTTAGGCCATCTCGAAGCGCATTGCGACCTACAGGCAGTACCGGCGAGACCCAACACCAGGGAAGGCAACCCCGATTGGGGGTCAGAGGATCCATAGTACCCGCCTACCTCGTCGATTGAAAGGACCGGCGAAGGGTAAGGGATCTATTCTCTGCAAGTTAAAATAGAGAGCGAGTTTACCCTAACGATAAATCCAATACTAATTCCCACCCGATCTAGTGCTAGTGAATACCGCATATCGGATCTCTCCGATCCTCCGTACGGACTTTCTTCTAAGAGCCTCTCTTTTAATTTAAAAGGTCCATACCATAAAAAGCCGCCCCGGTCTCCCTGATGCTCTTATAAATGGTTAAAATCCTTATAATATAATAGAGAGCTAAAGCCCTAATGGAGTAAAGAGAATCGAACACTCACTCCACTCTCACACTTCCCCACCCCTCTCCCTCGACAACCGGGCGCTTATAACAGACCTCTTAAGATTTCTTAGAGAAAAACTCTCTTTAATAACCCCCTAAAAGCTTTATTCTCTTTTAAACCCCTCTATAAGCATCAGGTTGAGTGCTGGCTTTGGGCCCCCCAAGTTTATAAGCATTTCAAAGGGGGCAAAGCGTGTTGTTGTTAATACGTATCCCCTTTTTTAATAGAGGAGAGGACTCGACCGCTCTTTAATAATGCCGGAGATCGACTGAGATATGAAAGCTGGGGAGATAGCTGCTTTTAAGCACTCGACCAAGCTCTCTATCTATAACGTTTAAAGCTCTCTATCCCTTTTGCCCCCCCTTTTAAATGGTGGGGTGGGGAGAGAGGGGTCGATTTGTTTGTTGTTAATACGTATCCGACCCCCCTTTTTTAATAGAGGCCCGGTTATGGATGCCCTTTCCCTTTTCAAACATGGGCATGGGGGCCCTCCCGCACCCCCACGGCAGGCAGGCGGCAGCGGTGAAAGGCAAAGGCAAAGGCAAAGGCAAAGGCGAGTAAAGGCAAGGCAGGGCAAGGCTAAAGGCCCATTTAAAAAGAGAGGGGACTTCTCGACTCGACCCAGCGAGCAGGTGCCTACTGAATCCATCAGCAGGTGCTTTGTCCGTTCAGCAGGTTCAATCCCGGTCGACTTGAGATCGACTTCAAGCTGCGAGGTTTTGGGCGATTTCTTGGGCTCTTTATTCCTTTAAGCTCAACCTTTCAAAAGAGCTCAACCGTTCTTATGGTTCAATCTTCGTCCATCTACTATTATAAGGGGGGCCCTCCTCTATTAAAAAAGGGGGAGCTCTACTCTACTCTAAAAATTAAGCTCAGCCTTTAAAGGTTATAGCCCTCTTAAAAACCAGCCCCACCGTTTAAAAGAAAAGTGGAATCTTTAAAAAGGGCAGGTTCAATGCCGAAGTCTCCTTTTAATAACCCTGGCCCGGCCCTCTCTATTTTGAAACTTTTTAAGGGGAAAGCGGGCCCTCCTCTATTAAAAAAGAAGAAGCAGTGCGCCCTAGATTTTGAGCTCTTTTTAATAACCCGCCCCGCCGGCTGGGGTTTTTAAAGGGTAAAGAGCCGTAAATTCTTTCTTTTCGGTATTTCCATAAAGCTTTTAATCATAGATAGAGAGCTTTAATCAAAAGGTCGAGTGCCCTCTCTATTTTAAAAAGGGGAGGCCTCTCGCCTCTCTATTTTAAAAGGGCCGGGGGGCCCTCTCTATTTTAAAATGGTTAGATAAGATGGATTGTTTTTAAAAGGCCCTTTTAAACGGTGGGGGAGAGGGCGCCCTTTGAATTATAACGCCCGCGACAGAGAACGAGGAGGAGGGGCGGCCATGGTTGGGGTAGAGAGCCGTAAGCGCGGTGGGGGTGACGGAGGACGTGCTCGTATGGTCCATAGAGGGTCTCGTTGATTATTGGAAACTGGAACTCCCCCATATTCGAAATATGCTTTTCCAGGAGCATTACGATCTGCAGCTCAAATGGTCCCTTACGAAGTCTCTATTGGTCCGATTATCATTACTGTACTAATACGTGTAGGTCCTCGTAATTCGAGTGAGATTGTCATGGCGCAAAGGCAGATATGGTTTGGTATTCCCTTGTTCCCCGTATTGGTTATGTTTTTCATTCCTCGTCCAGCGGAAACTAATCGAGCTCCTCTTGATCTCCCAGAAGCGGAAGCTGAATCAGTTGCGGGCTATAATGTAGAATATGCGCGGGATGCGATCCCTAGGAGTTCACTGTTGGCGGAAGCCAATGTCCCGGGCGGGGACTAATTCGGACTGAAACAAGGCCAACCTTAAAATCGATTGGTGGAGGAAAGGGAGGGTGACCCCCCGAAATCCCAGCTATAATGGGGATACCCGGCACTATTCATTATTCAATTCATTCGAACCTTTATAAAATACCTTTATATTATATGGGTAGGGGCGCTTTTAAAAGCTCTTAAAAGCTCTCCTTAGGCCTTTTCTCCTCTCCCTTTTTTTGGAAATAGAGAGGTTTTGAGAGAGAAGAAAGAAACGCTTTCCCCTACCCCTTTTAAAATAGAGAGGCTCCCCTCTGTTTTAAAAAAGCCCTTTTAAATTAAATTAAATTAAATTAAATTAAATTAAATTAAATTAAATTAAATTAAATTAAATTAAATTAAAGGTAGCGTGGAATCTGGGCAACAACTTTTTGAAAATAGAGAGGCGAAAATAGAGGAGCTTTTTTAGCGCGTTTGTTCAGCCCCCTCCCCACTCTTCAAAAGAGGGCTGGGTTCGAGCTTCGCGTCCTTGTTCAAAAGCTTTTTTGGTATACTATGACAAAGGTGATTCGAGTTGGTGGGATGGGCTTCCTCCTCGGACAAGCACTTCGGACGTAGAACCGGGTCGCGCTGCTTGCTTGACGCATCGTATCTCTCTCACTTATTAGCCATACGGTAGGGCGGGACTCTCATCTGCATGTTCGATGCAGCTGCCTGTACGACGGAATATGCGTTAGAAAGGGAAATCCGCTGCCCCGACACTACCTTACATCGTCAATTGGCAACGTAAACCCAGGTGGGAATATTTGATCCCAGGGAACCATCACAAGGACGGTCAGAGGGGGGAACGTAGACGACTGTCCAGCGGGGCCTAGAGGAGGGTTACTTGGAGCCTGGGAGAAGCTAAGGGCTAACCTCTTCAATAGAGATGAATGGATAGGGCAGCTGGTCAATCTCAGAGATCTTTGAGGCGCTTTTTTCCGGACCACCCATATTGACTAGTGAACACGGACCCGTGAACGCTTTAAAATACATCGGTGTGAATGGGGAACAACATAAATGAGGAGTGGGTACACCCGTTAAGGTACTGAAGCACTGATACGCATCTCCGAAAGCTTTCATTGGTACACCTCTTTCAGGTCCTACTAATGAAGGCAGGAATACTTATTGAAGTCAGGTGGCGCCCGGATGGAGAATGGAATGGGGAATAATAAAAGCTGATGCCTTTGTCTTTTAAGGAGTTGACATTCTGTATCCAATAGACGTTGGAGAATAGACATGCTGATGCTGTTGGAATATTCATTCCGTACCCATATCCATGCCTCTCTTGTATAAGGTCATGACCTTTTTTGGATTGGAGCATGCTCTCTATTTTAAGAGGGGGCTAGGCCAAGGATTCAGGAAATGATATTCATGATCAAGGATGGATTTCTTCCACCTGGCCAAGGATTTAGGAAATGATATTCATGATCAGGGATGGCATGATCAAGGATGGATTTCTTCCACCAGGCCAAGGATTTACTATGTTATTCCGTGGGCAAGGATGAACTATGTTATTCCGTAATAGATGCATCCGCACCCATGTATTCCCCCATCATGCATAAAGGGATCATGACAAGGATTCATGACCTTGGGATTAAAAGGGTTATTCATGATCAACCTATTCTCCATGACCAGGGGGATTAGGATTTCTTGCTGATGGCCCAGAGACTGCAGGAGAGAAAGAAGGGTGCTGATGGCCCAGAGACCGTATGCCAGAAACCTTAAGAGCTGGAATTATTAATTGAAAGCTCTTAAGCTTTGAATTCTGATCCCCTCTCCCCTCTCTGTTTTAAAAGTAAACGGGGGGCGCTTTTAAAAGCTTCCTTCTCTCAGGTGGTTTCACAGGTGGCGCTTCCCGGAATACCTCGACAAGGAATACTAGCTTGAGTTGGCGCCGCTTCCTTTTCCTTCTCGAACGCTTTCTCCTCTTTCGAAAAGGAATACCAGCTCTCTATTTTAATGGCGCTTCCGGGAATACTTAAGGTCAGGTGGCTAGCGGAATACGACTCGAAGGCTCATCAGCTTTAGTAGCTCATAGGAGTAGGTAGGGGTAGCTCATAAGAGCATGATGGAGTCCCGCTCACCAGCTTTAGTAGCTCTTCCTTTTAGTAGCTCATAGGAGTAGGTAGGGGTAGCTCATGAGAGCATGATGGAGTATTTTTTTTAAGAGGCTCATCAGCTTGAGTAGCTCTTCCCGGTGATCAGCTTTAGGAAACAGCTTCGGGGAGGAGTACAAGCCCGACCTAAAGAGTAAGAGGCTCATCAGCTTGAGTAGCTCTTCCCGGTGATCAGCTCTAGTAGCTTTGTTATCATGTAATGGATGCATCTTGTCATCATACCCAAAAGGTTCCTCCCTAAAAAAGCAAAGGTCGTTCCTCTCATGAAGAAGCTGTTTCACCCTCACGCTCTCTATTTTAAAAGGGGCTCCCCCACCGTTTAAACCCCATGTTTTAAAGGCAAAACATGTTTCCTCTTTCAAATTCAAAACCCTTTCCAGGAGGCTTTGGGTAGAAGGGGAAAAACCCCCGCTTATTCTTTACGAGATAGTTGTTATTCCTGTAGAAATGCGGAGATAGATGTGAGTCGTAATGGAAGCGACAGCGCCCCACATGAATCTATCTCCTTCGGACCCTCTACCGAGACTTATTCATGCAGCCCTCTTTATATTTAAAAAAAGGACTGGACCACATCACATCTCTTATAGACGTAATAAAACGAGTAGAAAACGCTTTTAATAACGTCTGCTCTTTCAAAATAGAGAGGGGACCCCATCATGGCCATCTATTACATACGGAATATCGGATTCATGCTACGCCCAGTGTGAAGTGAGCACTCGACCTCCTGATCTCTCTATCTCCCTTTCGGTCGATCTGATCTTGATCATGAGAGAGCGGACCCGCGCCATTCCCTCTACCGATAGGGAGATAGAGAGGCCCTTTTAATCTTAAGCGCTGTCGCTCACTGGAAATGGGATAGAGGCCCCTATCTCAAGAGTGCTTATTCTTATCCCTATCCGAAAGAAGGGGGGGCGGGGGACTGGAGAATCCTCCTTTTAAAAGGTCGAGTGCTCACATGAATCTATCTGTTTCAGTCAGTCATATTAGCGTATGTAATAGACCACCTTGAAGGCCATCTATTAGGCCACCTCTACGCGACTTTAAAATAAAAGGTTGACACCTCTTTATTCTAATCGGTCGCCTTTATTTATTAGAGGACTCACATGAATCCCAATATGACCGGCTCACCTGCATGAATCTATCTCCCCGACTCACACGCTCACACGAATCCATCTCCCCTGTTTCGGGACTCACCTGAATCAGTCTATCTCCCTCAACCTCCTGACGTCGGTCTCGGACCCGAGATAGTCCGAACAAGGGAGGATTCTCCCTCCGTTGAACAAGGTAAGCGAGCTTTCCCCTTTTAGAATGGAGAGATAAGCGATCAAGATTATAGATGGAGCGATGTGAATCAGGAGATTATAGATAGAGAGCTTTTAAAAGGGCAAGCTTCTTTGGTTCGATCTCCTAAAAAAGGAGCCTCTCGCCGAGGTCGAGACTCCTATATTATATAAGGACTCTTTAAAAAAGCTCGACCTCTTCTCTTTAAAAACCGAGAGGTCGAGGTCTCTTTTCAAGTGCTCTCTCCGTGTCTATTATATACGGAATTTGACGGGTCGAGGTTGACTGCATAAATGTACGGTCGAGAGAATAGAGGCCCTGCTCCCCCTATCTCAGGATTACGGAATTATGAGAGTACAGTTGCGGTTTGGCCAATGATACCTCGATCCCAAAGCTTTATCGAATGGGTTCCGGGGTCGGGGCTCCTTAAGGCCTTTTTGCTAAGGAATGAAAAGCTTTTTCCTCTCCATCTATAACCTTTTAAAGAGCGACCTCATTTTTCTAATATCTAATTTTTTTCAATAGAGGAGAGGTTACTGTAGTTTGTTTTTAAGCTCGGTGCTGAGCTTAAAATCCTCTGGTGATTGCGTTCCGAATTCAACCGTGGTGTACATAAGCTTGGAAGAGCAGGACCGAACCAGTGGTGTCATGGAGCAGATCCCCCTTGTTCCGTTGATCGGCTGTAGGCGGGGGTAAGAGAACGGGGGGTACAAAACAATCTTTTCATCGGAGATCTATTCGCAGGCGGCTCGGCCCGGGTCGCTCTTTAAAAGCCCTTTGAAGCTGGGAATCTGCCCTTTCAAAATAGAGCGATCCATTTACCTTTATTCCCCAGTCGGAAGCTTCCAATTTAAAAGGTTGAGTGGTTGCCCTTTATTCCCCATGTGTGTGTGTGTAATCTCGCCAAAAAGCTTGCTGCCCGCTCTTTAATCCAAAGAGCACAGAAGGTTTTTGCATGTGTTACGCATATGGATAGATAGCCCTAGCCAGCATATAGCTAGCGGTGTTGAGCCGCGTTCGTTAAAGAGATTAAAGACGCTTTTAATATGACTGACTGAAACGAACTATAGAGGAGCGACTTAGTACTGGCTCCCGATACACGCTATTCAAGCTTCCATGACAATGACTCGGTGACCTTGGAACCTTTTATATAGTTCCCGCCCACCCCTTCAATTAGGCAGCGGACTAGACGGAAAAGAGAATCAGAGTATTGAATTAGAGCCCTCTGGAATAGGAAGAGCCTTTAAGTATTTCTAAGGTCCGAACCTGCAAGATCTGTAGAAGCCAACCGATGTTAATTCGTCTATTCTAGATGGCAAACTAGACTTCTGTTCCAGGTCGAGGCCTCCTCTCCCCCACCATTTAAAAGGGCTTTTTGAGGGGTTTCGGGCTTTCTTCTTTCCGAACGAAACGATATTCTCGAATTCTTCAACCTTAAAATAGAGAGGGAGGGCTCTGGCTCCACGAATAATTCTGCTCCGTTCCTTCCCCTCTTAAAATAGAGAGCGCCCGGTCCCGGTTATTCCCCCCATGGTCGCATACCAAGGGAGAACGGGTATGGGGTGGAGGGATTCGGGCTTCTTCCTAACCCTATGGGTGGTAGGGAAGAACTATTTTAAAGGCTCCGTCCATTTAAGATGCCCCATACTCCTTAAAAAGAGAGGGGGCGCTCCTCTCCCCGAAGAAAGATAGATGGGCCCGGTTTTATAGAGGGGTGACTATGGCCAGATCTGAATGCAGATCGAGCGAATTCGATGGATATATAGGAATAGGAGAGATTCCGGCTACCGAGCTCCAGGTTATTTCGCTACCAAACCGGAAGGGGGGGAGTGGGCTTAGTAGGGAACTATCTAGTAGAGACCTTTTTATCTAAGCTTTAAGCTCTAAGCTCTAAGGCGGGCGGCGCAGAACGACTTACATAGATACCTTTTATTGGAGTAGTTGCCTTTTGTCCAAAGTCCCCTGCTCGGTAGGAGTAGCTCGGTGCCCTTCGGCTTTATGATCGGAGTATCTCTCCTCTCCCCCACCGTTTAAAAGGGTAAATAAGGAACTTTTTAATAAGCTTTCCAAGCGAGAAAGCGGTTTCGGTCTTAGTTCAGTACAGGTACGATAAAGGTCTGAGTCCAATACAGATATAGGAATAGATTCGACCAATGAACTCATTCCTTATCTCTACCCGCACCCAACTGGATAGTGGAAGTCGCCTTTGAGAGGCGCAAGGAATCAACGAAGAATAGGCAAGGCTTATATATGCATATAGTGTTCGCCTTTTGATTTGTGGTAGGAAACACCTCAGAGAATACCTTCAAGTAGAGTATCGATACGCTCTTAAGGAGGGATAATTATTGGATAGGGCTTTAAAATCCGTAGCAAACTTAACTTATAGATTTCATTGGTTATTGGATATCATATAAAGGTACCTTCGCTAGCTAAGATGTGGGTCAAGAGAGGTTATGATTCTCCCTTTCTTTCCTCCAGTTGGCGTGAAGTAAGGTTCGATTCGATATCTCGCCTGGGACCCACCCAGTCTTACGATTGAGAATCCGGGACGAAAGCAGTCAACTAGAGAGAGTTAGTTGGCTCAAGGTTCCTCTAATAAATAAGGTTCAATTCAGTAAAAAGCATAGGAAATATTCCTTCTGGATACATACCTTTATAGGGGAGAAATGCTTGGCCGTTCGCTCATGAATGCTTGTTGGCTGCGACACACCTTTGAAAGAGATTTGACTCACTCTCCCGTCGGCATAGAATGATTGGGAAATAATAGTTACAACTTTTGCCTTTTAAAAGAGGGGGGCCGAATCCTTAAAAGGCACTTCCCTCCCCTTAAGAGCCGGGGCTGGCTCTCGTCCCGTGAAATCCCCCTCCAAACCTCCGTTTTAAAGAGGATTCCTTACTCTATTCTTCATCTAGGGGCGAGGGTTTCTAAAGCCCTTCTCTTTAATAACCCCCACGGGGCGAGGGGGGAAGTCTTCTCGCCAGCCCTCAAAGTTCTAAAGGCAATCACCTTGGTAATGATTTTATATACCGTATTGCAAAGTGTTTTAAAATAGAGGGGGTCGATATCCATAGAAATAATTAGAGTCGCTTTTCTTGGGTATCGGACATTCAAATGTACTATTGAATGCTCTGTTCATGGAGCCCTATTTTAAGGTCTAGACTCCTCCATTTTAAAAGGGCTCTCTATTTTAAAAATCAAAATAGTCAGACTTGATTACATCCCAGAGAAATAATGGCGAATTCGATGGGAAATCCTATCCTAAGGTTTTATTTTAAAGGTGCTTTGTTTCTCTTCATCCGGAAAACTTTCTTTTTTAGTTCCTTTTTGAAATTATAAGGCATTGGTTTGAGCTTAGCCCCATTCCCAGAGTCAGTCACCTGGTTTTTCAGAATCAAAAGGCTGGGCTTGACTGCGATCATAGTGTTCTGTACTCGAAGAGGTTGTGGAGTAATTGATAGCTTCCAGCTGCAACTCCCCTCTGGAATCTGGAATCTGTCCTGTAGGCGTAATCACTTGTCGGATCCTTGAAAAAGGTTTCGTCGAGCCTTTGAATAGTTGATTTATGCTCTCCCCCGGCGGTGTTCCCTTTCAAAATAGAGAGGGCCCTCCCGCAGCTCTAAATAATAGTACTCGTGATTCCTGCTTCCAATGGATCTCTT
Source organism: Wollemia nobilis (assembly GCA_028583015.1). Taxonomy (NCBI): domain Eukaryota; kingdom Viridiplantae; phylum Streptophyta; class Pinopsida; order Araucariales; family Araucariaceae; genus Wollemia; species Wollemia nobilis. The sequence continues at coordinate 59,890 of JAQPPZ010014033.1, forward strand.
CTAATCTATCTAGGTCTTCCAAGGCCGTCGTAATCCTTTATCATCCCGTAACTCTTCAGTCGCTTCTTCTCGGTCAAACTGGCGGATGATGTTATCATAAGCCTGTTCCAAATCATGACGTTTTTTATGTATATCCCCAAAGACCTTTATTCACGATTCCTCCACTTCATAAGCTGCTGCTTCCTTTATTCACGATTCCTCCACTTCATAAGCTGCTGCTTCAATTTATAAAAAGGTTTTGCGAGTTTCCTCTGCAGTGTGACCGTATCAGATGGATGTCGTGTGATTCCTTCGTCCCACCTTATAGAGAGCATCATCGCCGAGATTTTTTTAAAGGGGTCAGCCACTCTCAAAGCGGAAAGGAACATTCACAGGTCTACCTTGTCCAGAAATCTCGAGAGTGATGGGGCTCTCTATCCATAAGTCCGAGCCCGCTACTCTCGAAGGCGATTGAGCTTGGGTGCCCTCTCCTCTCCCCTCCATTTTAAAGGCTAAAGGCCCTTTTAAACAAAAAATCCTTTCAAAACGCCAATTCTCGCTTATCGGGAATCTTGAAACGCCTTTCAGCGATGAAAGCCCTTTTAAAATAAAAGGCCTCTATTTTGTTTTGAAAGGTCCAGGTGAAAGTTCCATTCATCGGGATCCTCTTTAAAATTAAAAAAGGGGCTTGCATTCATTGACGAAATTGATAAGCTCCCATTTTTGAGGATCTGTCTAATCCTCTATTCCCCCCTCTCTTTTCCGAGAGACTACTCTTTAAGCATTCAGATCACCTCCCAATATCTAGTTATTATCTGGGAAGTGAGCCACAAATTATTTCGAAAAAGCCCATAATCGGTATTGTGTTTCATCCCGGGCATAGATGTTAATTAGCTCTAAAAAAGTGGAACTGTATCCGAATCTTGCATAGCTATACCCGCTATCCATTAGAGAGCCTCCCGCTTTAATGAAGGATTAAAACTTATTGAATTGTTGGGATTCCAAGGAATTGCAATCCCTCCTGCCGAGCCTCGCGGATCATTCACCTTAATCAAGGGCCATGGGAGATTGATCTCAGTCAAGTACTGTTGGATCATCGTAAGACAGACTTTGATTTCCTGTAAAAAAACAATATCAACTCGATTTCGCGTTTTTAATTGAGTTCTTCGGGTGCGTCTTCGGAACTTCTTCCGGAGTCCCCGGTTATGGATAGAGAGCATGAGAATATCTTCATCGCCATTTTTACCAGATAATCCCAAAGGATCCCTTAAAAATATCCCGATCGGTCCCGCTCTATTCCGTTTTTAAAACCCGACATTCCCCCTCCCCTCCCCCACCATTTCAAAGGGCTCTTAAAAGGGCCCCCATGTTTTAAAGGCAAAACATGGGGGGGATTGGCAGTTTTCAAGCTTCAGCCTTCAACCCTTTTTGCTCTTAAAATCTCCGCCAGGACTGTGTTTCAGTCCCAGTGGGGTATCTTCAGCTTCCTCGGAGTTCCCCCCTGACTGTGACCCTTTCATGGACCGTTCAATCTCCATGTCTCGTCTTTCTACTGGATTCGCCATTGTATTATTTCCGCCCGCCCACCTTAAGGCTATCTCCAGTTGCAACTGTAGCTGGAGCAGGAGGCTGTACCGGAGTGTTACCTAGTTGCGAGGGGATTGACCGGATGTATTATCCACGATTGACCATAATAGAATAGCGGTGTGATCTCCAAAAGCTCGCTATGGGATGGACGCCCCTTGATGCAAGGAAACGATGCGAGCACTGAACCGGAATAAGAAAGAGGGACCTCTTAAAATCCTTATTAGAGGTCGTTCATTCTCTTTCCTTCGGTGATCACTAGAGTGCCTTCTCCCCTGCACCCTTTTTTAATAGAGGAGAGCGGCCGCCGATTATCGTTCTTCCTCCCGCCCATGGTTTCGTAGCCACCGTGCCTCTCCTCCCGTGTGCGCCTTTTCTAATAGAGGAGAGCGGCCGCCGCTGTGTGATCGATTCCATAGTCGCGTCCTGTCCTCTCCGGTCGAATAGGAATGTGGCTCCGGAATCACTCACTCATTGGGCCTGATGGATAGGTGGCCCCCTCAATCCGCTTTGGCTCGGAATGTGGAAAGGTTATTCTTTCTAGAATGGATCGGAACGCTCTTTATATAAGCAGCAGTACCAATCTCTTATTGGCATTACGGTACAATGGATCGGAACGCTCTTTATATAAGCAGCAGTACCAATCTCTTATTGGCAGGGTTTTTTAGCGTGCGTAAAGAAAGAGTTTGATGATCCTGGCTCAGAGCGAAGGAAAGAGATGCTATAGGCATCTCCTCTTAAGGGGGCTCCTATCCCTCGACCTTAAGGTTGAGGCTTATTCTCAACCTTTATAAAAGCAGCTCTCTATCCTGTTTTTTGAAAAGAGAGAGGAGGGCCTCTCTTCCCTCAACCTTTATGAGGTTTTAAAATCGGTTTCTCCTTTCAAATCAATAAGCGAGTGCTCTTTGGATGAGATAAACCTTCAATCGCATAGATATTGATCCAGAAGAATTGGATCTTTTCAACGTTTCCCTTCTCCCGGGCCGGAGAGGAATATTATGCTTGAGCGGCCCCCCCTCATCGAACTGGGTCTTCGCGTCACTCATGAAGTCATTGTTCCCGCCCCTTCAAAATCTTGGGGAAACCCGCGGCTTGCTTTTTAAGGTAGGTCGAGCGCATAAATGACCTTAAAAAGATAGGTGGCCCGGTGGTCGAGCACATATGAGAGGTCGTACTCGCCCTATTTTTTAAAGGTCGAGCACATAAATGACCTTAAAGAGATAGGTGGCCCTACCCTAAAAAGGTGGTGGTCCCGGTCGAGCATGACCCCTCCCAATCCCCACCCTAGTGAATGAGACCCAATCAATAGGTCGAGTGCAGCTATCTCCCTTTAGGTCGAGCCCTTGAATGTCCTCTCCCTTCTGGTCGAGATAGAGATAGCTTTTAGATGAGCGCTCAACCGCTTAATACTACACCTATTGATTGGATTTATGCGCCCTCCGTCCTCTCTAAGGTCGAGACCTTTATATTATATCTCCCCGGTTCTTGATACGGCACCTCCTCCCGGCGCATAAATGACCTTAAAAAGATGGGTCGAGATCTGACGGTTCTTGACTTCTCCCCGGTCGAGATAGAGATAGATGCGCTCTTATGACCTTTAGGTCTTCGCCCTCCCCCCGGTTCTCGATATGGCACCTTCTCTCGGTTCTTGATATGGCTAGAGGAGAACGAATCCTCCTCCTCTCATTAGAAGGGGAAGGGGAAGGGTTCTACCATTTTTTAAAGGGTGCCACATTTTTAAAGCAAACCTCGAAATTATTGAGCGCTTTCAATAAGAGGAGCTACTTTAGAATAGAGCAATAGAGCCGAGTGGGCCGGCGGCGGGAGCCAGGGCTACAGCTTAAAATTAAAAGGAGCCCGGCTACAGCTTGAGATTGAAAGGAGCCGGGGCCCTTGAGACATAAAGGGCTTGCTTAAAAGGGCGGGCCGGTATGATGAACGCTCGTCTATTATAAGGCGAACCTCTCCATTTTTAAAGGCTCAAAAGTCGGTGTGATGAGAACGAAACGGGACCGACAGAACGGGACCGACAAGACGAGACGGGCACCAGCATGTAGTAATATCATTGATCATGTCCATCCATATTGTAGAGGTAATATCATTGATCTCTAAATCTCGATCGATATGCCGGGCTCCCTTGTGATTGGACTGATTCCGGATGCGGTTGGCGCCAGCCGGAACCAACAGCATGGATACGAGAGTGTACGAATGGAAGTGGTAGAGCCAGCGGCATGGATGCGAATGACCATAACCAACAGCTTTTTAAGACCATGACATGTTTCTATCAGTCGACTTTTGTTTTTTTCCGACAGCGATGACCAGGCCCGGTTAGGAGTAATGACGGATGCATCGATCTAACGTTGGTAATAGATACCATGACTAACACCGGTTAGAGGGGGTAATGACCATTACTTCTTGCACCATGACCGGTTGATTCTATCTGTCCAATCAACCTTTCTGTCCCAATTTTGTTTTAAAGAGCGCTCCTCCCCTCCCCTATGTTTTAAAGGCCCCTTTTTCAAATTATGAGCTAAAACCTCATATCATATTTTTAGAGAGGAGAGGAGGGGTTATTAAAGAGAAGGGCATTTAAAACAGAGAGGAGAGCGTCATATCATTGATGGTTTAAAAAAGCTCTTAAAAGTTTTGAAGAGGTTTTGAAGGGGAAGCAGGTTCAATTCTAGCAGGTCCCGCCCCCCCTTCGCACTCCGAGAAAACGTGTAAATCAATCCATGGCATCTATCCGAGGCATCATGGCATCTATCTTCTTCCCTGCCGCCTTTATTCTAAAGGTCTTACGCGTTTTCGATTATAGATAGAGAGCGGTATCTCCCTGCCCGTGAATGGGGTTTGTTGCTAAGGCTACCCAGAATGGGGTGTCAACCTAAGGAATTCCCTCTACCCTCGCACTTCGGGAGTGTCAAAATCCTGTTGGATGAGATGGATACTCAATCTTCTTCCCGGTAGTGTGATGTTAAATCTGTCCTCTCTTATATAAGGTGAATGGGGTTTCTGTTGCTGTCTAAATAAATCCGTCTGTCCGTGAATGGGGAAGCTACGGACTCCTCTCCTTTATAGTTGTCGAATGAGAAATCTCCATCAGCTAGCGGACGGGGGTAGGCCCCCCTCGAACATAGAACGGAACTGGAAAGAATCGAACCATGGGAAGAACCAACCGGACAGCAGCGGAACATGGGAGGGATCCAGAGGCATTGCCCTATCTCTTTCGATCCAATCGATCACTTCCCCACCTCTTGAAATAGAAAGCCTCTCTCTGGTCCTCTTTAAAGAAAACCATCGATGAAACCACTCTACTTCCTATCCAGGGAGCCCCCTTTTGTGCCTGCACAAATCTCTGCCAGCATCTCCCCCCATAAAGAGCACACTTTCTTTAAAATTGAGAGGGGGCCTTATTCTCGTAGGCTCGTACAGAAGGGCAAGAACCCTCTCACCCTCTCTATTTTCAGGTAAGGCATGGAGCGGTTTTTCCGTTGTCTAATCAACCAATCCTCTCCCGAGCCCTCTCCCTCGACCTGCTCTCCCTTGTCGAGTCCTTTCCCGTTTCATATAGGTCGAGTCCCCCCCCGTTTCATATGGGTCGAGTGCTCTTTCAAAGTTCCTCTCCGAGCCCGTTTTTGAAAAAAGAGAGGTAAAGGCTTTAATTATTTTATGCGCTTTATTCCTTTAAGGGTGCTTATCCTTATCCCTATAAAAGCGGGGGCGGGGATTTTTATTAATGAGCACATAATGAATTGATTCAGAATGAGGCACCCATGCCTCAAAAGGTTGAATAAATAATCTCTGACTCTGATGGGGAAGAGAAGCATGGGAAAACCTTATTCTATGGCACGACCTCTTCAATATAATAAGTGGGCTTGAAAGCAGCTTTAAGAGATTGAAACGACTCTTTCCCATATCTATTTTCCTTAGAATAGAGAGCGGTTCCCGTCTCGTGACCTTTTAATTTAAAGCTCCCCAGGTGGAGGGGTTCACGCGCAGGGTCCCTGATCCCCGGCCCAACAAGAGCGGAAAAAGAAGCAAGCTTAGGGTGTTCAGAACGCTTCTAAGAGCGGGGCAGGACCTTTGAATAATAGAGGCGATTGGGGAAATGCCTTGTTCCGGGTGCTGTTACGAATCCGTTCGATCCCAGCTCTTAAAATCTCTAAGGGGGATGGCCCTCTCCTCTCTAAAATTCTGATCTGAGGCCTCGCTATTGTTTTTTGTTGAAGAAGAATCCAGTCTGAATGATCAGTATGCTTTCCCCACCTATCGGAGCTGGAATGAAGGGAAGAAAAAATCGCAATCTGACCTTTAAAATAAAATAAAAGGGGCCCTTATTTATTAAAGAGCTAGCCGAACTCCTCTTCCCAGGTGCTTTGCAAAGGATCAAAAAGCTCTAAAAGAGGCCTTTATGATATGAAATGTCCTCTACGCGCTTAACACCTCTCCTCTCCCCCTCCCCTCGGCAGGCAGGCTGTTTTAAAGGCAAGGCAAAGGCCCTTTTAAATTCAACATGGGGGCAACTTTTAAGAACTAACTTATTGATCCCACCCGACGCCAGTAGCAGTGTTTTCGAGTAAGGTGCGCTTCGCCTCCTGTGACTGGCTGGTGTCGTCTACAACCTTCTTCCTAATGAGTATCCCCGGGACCGGAATGATTACCCCTGTCCGATGGGTCTACATTCATCCCTGTCGTCGGGTACTGTTCACTTCCCCGCCATTCTTGTAACCGTCACCTGCAATCCGCGCAGGTGTGTCCGCACCCCAAACGCACCCCAAAGAAAGAGAGTTGTGGACGTTCAAATTTGAGCCCTTTCTTTTAAAATGCAACCCGGCACTTCCCCGTATGAGCATTCGGTACATGCATGGGTGGAGAAGGCTTGTACTTGGGATCTCCCCCCTCATCTTAGATAGGTCCGAGGGTTCGCGGTTCATTGCTGTGCTTACACACTAGGCTACCCTTCTCCGAAAGCTTCGCGGGACCACCTACCACTCTTCTCCGGATCGCCCGGAGGGGTTTACTGCGTTCTCCCCAGAAATTCCTCTCCATGCCCTCAATTCCCTTACCAAAAAACGAGCGAGCGCTGTCGCCTCCCTTTTAAAATAGAGAGCTCTTTTAAGATAGAGAGCTTTTAGGGATAAAGAGCTCTCCCTCGACTTACTAATGAAAAGGTCGAGCCCTTAGAGTTTTAAAGAGCCATAGATCGAGTCCTCAACCGATTAGAGGAAGAAAAACAAAGGCGCATTGATTAGTAAGCGAGCCGGTGCTTATCCTCGTAAAAGTGGGGGTGGGGGCTATCTCCCCGTTATAAGGATAGAGAGGAGTTGGAAATGTCGGCCTTCAGTTAAAAGCCGAGGTCGAGCTTTTGATTAATAACTTGAAATGACCTATTAAAACTACTTAAGAGCTTACCTTACCTCTCCCCCACCCCCACCCCACATTGAAAAGGCAAAGGCCCCAAAACCCTCCCCTCCATTTGAAAAGGTTTGAGGGAAGGGCCGCCTTTTGAAAACTAAAACAGAGGGCCCCTCTCTTTTGAAATCCGCCACAGGGCTTTTGCTTTTTCGAACAGGGCAGGGCAGGGCAACCGCTTTGCCTTAAAAAGTCGATCAAGATTATAGATAGAGAGCGGACCCTCTCCCTACCCCCGGGTAAGCGAGTGCCCCGCCCCCAAGTATTATATTGAAGGAAAAGCTCTTCCGTTAAAAGAAAGCGTTTAAGCTATCTCCTTCGCGGTGAGGGTCCTTTATGTACTCGACCTTTAAGTCGAGGGGGAAGGCCGACATTTCTTTCTATCGGTTGAGGGTCGCCGGCCGACATTTCTTTCTATCGGTTGAGGGTCGCTTTGAACCTCTTTAAAACTTTAAGCGCTCACCTTATTAAAATAAAAAAACGCTTTTAGATTAATAAGCTCAACCGACCCTTTTCATCCTTATTTAAGGTTGAGTGCTTATAACAGCCCCCTCCCAAAACCTCGACCTTAAAAAGATGGGTCGAGGGAGATAGAGAGGGCTCTTGAGATAGGGAGGGAAACCTCTCTATCCTTATTTGAGCTCTCCTCTCTATTTTAAAAGGGCGCCCTCTATTCCTAGGGCGACAGCGAACTAACCCTTATAGAATTGACCTTATAAAATGCGAATTAAATACGGATTGGATACGAAATAGGACCTTTAAATAGCCATAGCCATAGCCATTAAATAGCCTGCCTAGCGCCTTTAGCCTTTTAAAAGCCGAGGGGAGGGAGCCATTAAATTAAAATAGAGGCGGCCATGCGCCTTTTCAGAGAGGGGGCCATAGCCGGCTGCCATTAAATTAAAAGGGGTAGATCCAATCTGTAGTGGAGTGAGTGCACCTTAAAATTGAAACGGATTAGTTCCCGGGGACGCTCCCGCAGAGGGAAGCCCAACGAATGTCAGATGCAAAGCTCCGCACCTCATTGAGATCATATTGGCATACTCCCCTGGAAGAGAAAGAGCAGACCCCATCGAAGACGCGAGTAGGGTATAACAAGGCCATTTCCTTCTCACAGAGCCGTACGTGGACGTTACCGCTCATACAGCTCCCAGCCGGCATCCCTATTATCAAGTGTGAATGAATCGAAAATGCTTTAAATCCTTCAGCAGTAGCATGGAGCATCCCTCTCCCTATCTTTCTAAGGTCGAGTGCGGGGGCTATCTCTTCAAAGGTAAGCGATCTCCTTCTCTGTTTTAAAAGGGCAATACTTGGGACCTTTTAAACGAGGGATATCCTACCGCTTTTAATCCCCGCAACTATTAAGTTAAGTTAAGTTAAGTTAAGTTAAGTTAAGTTAAGTTAAGTTAAGTTAAGTTAAGTTAAGTTAAGTTAAGTTAAGTTAAGGCCGCTCTTTTAGAATCAATCGTTATTACAAAGCCGGATGGTAATATGACTGCCCGGTTCGCTGTTGCTCCCTCCGTTTCATTCGTCGTATTATATACGTGATAAGACTGATACGCTTTTAATAAGACTGACTGGATTGACGGGTTAGTTCGTTGCTCTCCCTCGACCTATCTCTTCAAGGTCGAGTACATTTTATAAATGCCCTCTTAAGATTATAGATAGAGAGCTTTGCCTCTTCCCACCCTCTCTCTTCTAAAAGAGGTGAGCGAGCGCAGTTTTAAAGAGCTTAAAGAAATGAAGTTAAGATTAAATCTAAAAAAGCCTTAAGAGCGCTTATCTAAAAGCTATCTCTCGCTCCTCTCTTTTTCTAAAGCCCTCTCCCGGATAGAGAGGAAGAAAGGGCCTTAAAAGGACGAACTGGCAAGTCTATCACATAGCTGCGGTGCTGCCTTACGGTAGGTGGGAAGGTAGGTGAGTGAAGAATGTGAAGATCTCTAGCCCATCCGGTACTGCTGAATGAATAGTCAACTACTTGGAACGAGAAGCTTGATCCTGACCGATCCAGACTCGAAGCGTAGGGCAGCGCTTGTCTGAGGGAATGTCATTGGAGTATGCACCTGTGAATGAAGCCCCTAAGGATCCACTCCTCTCCCCGACCGATTCAATAAGGAAAGAAAGGAGCGCTGACCTCTTAAGATTCCAGATAGAGGGCTTTGCTCCGAAAGGTCGAGTACATAAACGACCTAGATTTCTGACTTTGAGAAACAGGTCGCTTATTGATCTAAAAGCCCGCTCTTAAGGGAATTATTTAGGGTCGGGAAAAGTTGAGGGGATCATCGAATATTGCAGTTCAATGAAGGTCGAGTACTCGACTCCCCCTCTTATTCGAATGAATAGGAAGAGCTGGGAGAGAGGGCTACGCTATTCAAAGGTATCGGCGATATCACCTCCAATCCAATACTGGTCATCATTCACGAATATGGTCATTATTCATGAATCGTGACCCTTACTGCCTACCTAATAGCCTGGGCCCGGGTTAAGCATAGGAGAGCCTGAGCCAGTCGCGAGTGGAACCTATTCGAGCAGTTGAACCCATTAATTCAGAACCAGAGGCGTAGGTTGTAACGGGGTCTCCGATTGGAGTTCGACGTTTCGAATCCGTTTTACCTCGTGGTAGAGGCACAGGCAGGAGAGGCATATTATCTAGTTTACCCAGCAGCATCCCTCCATATCGGGGTAAAGGGTCCGTTCGATAGGCAGTTCGAGATTGAGTTGAAGTTCCCTGTTGCAGATTGAGCGGATCCGGATGCATATACGGATCGAATTATGCTGGCAGCGCCATCCGCAGAGGAAGGAGCAGCGGTGGAGGAAGCACTAATAATAGATACAGTAGTTCCTTTAGTTCGAGCAGATCGAGAGCCAGCACCAGCAATAGAGGCAGAATCTTTACTGCATCTGGAACCAGTCACATGGCTGTTTCTCTGCTTAGGCAACGTCGGTTGGGGCCGGACTCGTCGTACGAACACTTCAATGCGATGGGAACTAGGAGCCCCATGAAGGGTTGGGAGGACGGGAGATCCGCATTGGGGTGCCTGAGTAAACCGTCCACCGGTCCCGGCGATCCGTGGAAGGGGAATAGCTAAGGGCCCCGTCCCAGTCTTTCCCCCGAATGGCACACCAGCATGCGGTATGGAATCGTAATGGGGAGATTCCTCAGATACTAGCGGTAGGCGGGTCGGTGCCCTCCGCCCCCGTTTCTACCTATGCCTTTCCCTCTCGAACGGAAGGAACTCTGGACGAGCTGGTGGTGAGACACTTGAGGATCCATACGCGCCCGAAGGGGCTTCGAACCCATGCCTCATTCCTGAACCCTTACAGAAACCTTTAAAAGGTAGTGCCGTAACATCGCTTCTAGAAACATTGACAAATGACGGAACATAGCTGTGATGTACTTGACCCCTCGGGACACATGCCAATACTGGAACTTTACCCCTACTATTCCCTATTGATTCTTAGCCAACTGGCGACGGCTCCTCCACATATGGTTATGCCACTGGGTCCTCTGGATATTCCCGAGGACAGGAATTACCATTTACTAGATCCAATCAAAAGGCCCAACCCTTGTTACGAGTAGGGCCAACAAAGCCCAACCTTTCCCATATTCGAGAGTAGAGGCAGCTCCCGGCCGGAAATAGCGATGTGTGGAAAGAGCTGTATCAAGAGCCATGTCATCAGCCCGGGAGGAAATAAACCACCAGACCCCTATTAGCCAGCCCGTTTATCTCTTTCGTATCAATGAATGAACCTTATGGAAGAGAGACGACGTAATAGAAGGCGGTAAGGAGCTGAGAGATCCACTACTTTTGGAATGGCTTCAACCCCGTATTTTCGAAAGCAAACTTCATTTCACTCCCGTATTTCTGAAAGCTGGTGATAAGGATTGGCGTGTGAATAAATAGGTTGTTTTTACGTACCTCCCCTCATAATAGAAGATTGACTGCTCTATTCGATTGGGACCTAATCCATTCCCCTCCCCGGTTTAATGCTTTTATTCGGTGGGCAGTCACTCCCCGGCTTTCATTTCAATAGTGGGCAGTCAAGTCCCCAATCCCCCAACTATTGAAATAATAGGAACAGGGGTGCGCTCCCGTATCGGTATAGTAGGGGGCCAACAACCCTGCGGTTGGCGGTTGTCTCGACCCTTGCCCTCTTTATAGGAGGTGGGGTTGGCGGTTTAAAATAAATCCCTTTCTATCGGATAGGGCAGTTGATTCTATCTATTGGCTAGGACAGTAAACTATTCCATTCTAATGGCTAGGGCAGTAAAGTATCTATTGGAGGGGTTGGCTAGGGCAGTTCAGTATCTATCTATCGGCTGGGGCAGTGAATTGTATCTATCGGATAGGGCAGTAAAGAATCCCTTCCTATTGGCTAGATTGGCTTAGATAGAATGAATCCCTTTCCAATGGCTAGAGCATTTAAATCCATCCACGAGAGGCTTATCGTTGCAGATTGAGATTCGGATTCGGGGGGTATAAGGGGGGATAGGGAGGGAAGACAGGGTTATTGCAATGATAGTAATTCGTCTAATGTACTTCTGGATGGATAGATCTCCTGCCAACCAACTATTTCACAAGCTCATCCATAGTCGGTTGTGCGAGCTATAGAGATTCGTTCCATAGGAAGCAGCTTCATCCCCGCTATACGAGTGAGCGCAAACGTATCTATCTAAAAGCTTGCAATTGTTACATAGGAAGGGCAAGGAATAACCTATACTGCACGCTTTTTGAGGAAGTGTGCCTCACTGGGAACAGGCGGAGCCAGCAATCTTGATCTATAGAGTAGAGTCAAACGCCAGATAGAAATATAGAAACCTTGCCTTCTTAAGATAGAAACCTTGCCTTCGATAAACGAGATAGAAATATAAACCTTGTTCGATAAACCTCGCCTTCTTAAGATAGAAACCTTGAAAGATAGAATGAAAGAGATAAACAAGGGGGGGTCCGTTATTATATTAAAGAGCTTGAGCCGTTTTTTCGTTCAATTTCTTAAAAGCTGCTTTTTAAGGCCTCTTAATTAAAACCCAGGTGCTCTCTATTATAACGAGTTGGCGATCTATCCCGCTGGTTATAGATAGAGCCGGCTGGCAATAGAATGACGGCAATCGAATGATGATTTATCGCCTAATCAGGAATGTCAACTTGAAAGGATAGCGCCCTTTAAATTAAATTAAAGAGCCCTTTTTTGATTTTTAAGAGCAGCCCGATCTCCTTCTCGTTAACACTAGCTTTAAAGCCTTCAAAATTAGAAGCTGCTTTCTCCTCCTTGCCAGGTTCAAGTTGGCCGGTAGGCGAATTCAGGTTCCCGATCTGAAAAACCTTTCTGGACTCGGTTCTTATGCTGAAATGCCTTGAACCGCCCGATCGGGTCCGGTTGGTCGGGATCTTCCGCCCGTTATGAGGTGAGGGGCCTGGCGCCCTATTATATTAAAGGAAAAATGCCTAGATAATTAAAAATTAAATGGGAGCTTTAGAACCCACTTTAAGGTTGCCCCATTGTTAATATGTAGATAATAGACTATCCCCCCGACTCGGATAGGTAGGCAATCGAAGCCTCTCTATTTTCAAACCGGCAGGTAGACAATTGAATGATGGTTTGTTTCCCCGCTCAACGGCTGGGCCACTTTTAAGCTAAGCCATCCTTCTAGAATAGAGAGCTTTTCGCTCAACTTTTATGATATGATAAGCCATCCCTCTCTATTTTAAAAGGGGAATAGAGAGCTCTAATAAATATGGGCACTCGGCTCTCTATCTATAATCTTAACTGAACGGAGAGAGTCTCTTCTATTATCTACGTTAAAACAACTTGTCGAGGGATATCTGGAAAAGGCAACTGAACTCTGAAGAGAGAAAGCACCCGACCTTGAGAGCGAGCTCCCCTAGTTTTATAGAGAGGATCTTCTTGAATTCTCTTAAAGGGCGACCTTTAAATAGCCATAGCCATGCGCTTTTAAGAGGGGGCCATGCCCCCATGTTTAAAAGGGCCTTTTAAAAGCCGAGGGGGCCATAGCCTGCCTTTTGAAATAGAGGGGGGGCCATTAAAAGGCTCTCACTATCGATCAAATGGAGGGAACCTCTACTAGGTCTGAACTGCACTCACCGATTCAAGAGGGGAGGGAGGAGATCTCGATCTACCAGCTCGTTGGAAGTTTCTTTCTACTGGCGAGTTTACTAAAGGAGGAAGTTGATCTCGCCGGCGCTCTTTAAAAAAAACTCCATAAGTCTGATCTGATTTTAGTTGATCTCCAAGCTGATTAAATGGTCAAACTGATCTCTTCCTCGGCCGGCACCTCTCTATCTATAATGGGGACCGGGAGATTCAACCGATTAAACAAATCGAGCGCTTTTTTATTTTAAAAGGGCACCGTAAGCAATGAAACAAACCGCGGGCACCTACCCTAAAATAGAGAGGTTTGGGGAAAGTCGATCGAGTACAGATTTAAAGCCTTCGCTTTCCTTATATAAGAGAGGCTTGCTTGCCCTTTAAAAATAGAGAGCTCCTCTCTCTTTTTAAAAACAACGGATAGAGAGGAAAGAAGAAAGAATGGAATTCTATCCCCAGATAGAGAGCTTTTAAAAGGGTGGGTAAAAGCCCTTTTTAAAACATGGGGCTCTCCTCTCCTCTCTATTGTAGGGTAAGGTAAAAGCCCCTTTTTAAGACAGAGAGGCGAGCATTCCGGCAGTTGAACACTTCCACTTCTAAAGTAGTTCGTAGCTCCTAATTATATCTCAAGAGGTCGCGATTATAGATAGAGAGCTCTTTTGAGGATAGAGAGCGTTCCTCTACCTTCCTCAGGGGCTCACTAAAAGACAACAACACGAGGAGGCGTGTGTATAGCCTTTTAAAGGTAGAGCGAGCGAATTCACGTACACAAACCTGCCGACCCCTTTTTAAATAGAGGGCATCCAGACAACCCCCCGGCCCACTCTACCGTCCAGCGCCCTTCCTCTTCCATTTCAGCCGCTTTTTCGGAACCTCGGAATCCGCAAAATTCACGTTATTCTCTTTCCTTATTTAGGAGTGTTTCAAGCGTTCAAACCCTCCCCCCCTTATTTGTGAGGTGAGGTTCGCTCCCTTCGATCAGTAAATAAAATCTCTATTTTTCCCACCCAGTGGACCATGGGGATGACCGAGATCCCGCAAACGAGGGGAGGGGTAGAACGGAGCTTTTAGAGATAGATAGGAGTTTCGAAATGCCTATTCGGGTTAGAAGAACTTAGTTTGGAAAGAAGGAAGGAGTATCTCGATCCAGAGTTGAGGGATCTTGAAGGAATTTCTGCTGTGGGATGACGGATCCAGCTTAAGATATAAAGGGTGCTTCCTTATTTAAAAGGCGAGAGGCCCCTCTCTTTTTAAATGGGGTAATCGGCCCCCCTTAATTAAAGTAAAGCGCAATTTTGAAAAGCGCGGCACCTTACCTTGTATTATGGAGAGGAGAGCCAGTCGATGCATTTTTGAGCTCCGGTGGGAGCACCGCATTCGATCCCGCCGATACACGTTTTCGTCGGATATCCCTTTTTAATTTAAAGCCGTGATCTTCTCAGCTGTGTATTGAGAGGGGCAGAGCCCTCTCCTCTCGGTGAGCGAGTGCTTATCTAAAAGCTATCTCCCTTAGGGCTTAAATAAGCACTCAACCGACCTTAATTTATATATATCTATATATCTATTTATATATATATATATACCGGGGCTTTGAAAGAAAAGAGCTCCAAACCATTAGAATTAAAAGCAGCTCTCTCCCCTCTCCCTTATTTATAGAGGTATCTAGGGCGATCTCCAAACCAACCTCCAGCTCTCTCCCTTGTTTATTAGAGGGGTCGATCCCTGTTTTTCCTTTTCCCATCGTAATTTGATTTGGAATTCGAGGGTGGAAGACCGCCTTCACATCTCACGGAGGAGTAGCCGGTGCCCGGAGAGGCGCCGCTAGGGAAAGAGCGGGTTCTATCCCCACAGAACCCCCAAAAAGCTCAAGTAAGCACTCGCTTACCTTACTAATAAAGGTGGGGTGAGCTCGCTCGCTTATCGATTCAAAAAGAGGAGAGCGTTCGCGATTTATTTCTTTATTTCTTTCCTCTCCCCCACCGTTTAAAAGGTTATTTCTTTCCTCTCTAAAAAAGGGGTCGAGGGCCTTATCAATCTAAACAAGCTGCTCTACTCTTAGAGCCTTTAAAAATTCATACTTGGGCCGGGTTCGGATGCTTCGATATACATGATTAGCGTGCTTGATCAAGGTTCTGGTGGGTCTGTAGCTTCTTAATGGCTCAATCAATTAATTCAATACTCCAGGGTGTGACGAGCTTTCTATTTAAAAGGTTCCGTCCCGATTCACTCGATCCGAGGCCCGGGTCTCTCTCTCCGGTGCTGCAGGTTTCCGTTTGACCCATTAAAAAGCTACTGGCCATTCAACCACTGAAACGTCTGTCTAATAAGGAATCAATCTATTGAGGTTCCTTCTCCATTAATTACCGCAGTGGCGGACTCCCGCACCAGAGAGCTGAGGGGAGAGCCTCTATAAAGATAGTCTTTTGATTCCTTTCAAAATAGAGAGGACCCTTTTCTTCAGTCAACAAATGAGTGTTGGATGCATCATAAACCGCACTTCCTCTCGAATCGGATGGAGTTTCCCATCGCCCGCCCCCCGACGATAAGCACTCGACCTTTTAAAATGAAGTTGTTAATACGTATAAAATAGACTCAGTCGGGTAGAGGCGGTGCTAATCTTCAGGTCCTAGTCGAGTTCTCGGCTCGGCCTTTCACACTTAGCTACAAGTCATAATAAACCCCCCCTCCAGCATCTCAGGCAGTCTCTAGTGAGTGCCGCTATCCATCCGTATAAGCTCATCGAACAGCGACCTTTTAAAAATGTCCGAACCGCCCATTATATTCAAATTAAAGAGGGCCTCCCCTTAAAAAGCGGTTTAAAATAGAGAGCGGGGGCCGGGCCTTTTTAAAACAAAACAAAACGGCCCTTTTGGTTTGGGGGAGATCTTCTTTCTATTGGAATAAAATGAAATAGAATAACTTTTTGAGGGGTGATCTTTCCGGGATCATAGGTACCTTAGTGTGAACGAGAATCTGTCCGGGTAAGGCAGGATAGCTTTACCTTACTTCCCGATCGTTTGGAATCACCCCCATCGTCTGCTCACTGAAAGGCTGGATGAATCAGAGAGCCGCGCTTCCTCTTGTAGAACAAACGACGACGGGGCGGGCAGGCATTACGAATAAGAGCTTCTGGGCCTAACAATCTATCTGTCGGGGTGACCCCGGCTAACCTCCCAACTAAATGATGGAATTGGGTAGGTAATCGATAAAGCCAGCCCCCCCCACCCGGGTAAAACAGATTCTTTATCACAATAGCGAATGGGATCAAGGATAACCATAGTGGTCACCGGATGTTGTGGCCCGTTCGGAAGAGATCGAACCCAAGCTTGACGGTTAACGAACCCAATCCCTCTCTATTTTAAAAAGGTTCGATTAGGTCGGATAGGAAGCAACGCTCCTGCGGCATATCGAACCTTTATAGAGAGCTTCCTTACCCTACCTTATAATAGAGAGGAGAGGAGAGGCCCTTTAAATAGTTTATTTCGGTTTGACCTATCGAGCAAACTATGGATCGGGGAATCGTAGCTTTTGAAGGTTGCATGGTGGGCTGATGAAAGTTAAGCTGCTATGGGGAATCCTATTCCGAGTCTGGGGAAAAAGCAGCAGATTAAAAGCTCATTCTATGGTCAGTGAGTATGAGAAGGAGGGGCATGCCTTAAAATTGAAAGCGTGTTGTTCGGATGTATGCGGGGTGGACGGAAAACCAACCTACTCACCCAGTAGATCATATGTTGTTCGATTAACTCGATCAATCAGTCCTCCTATCCACCACGGTTCGTACTTCCCGGATCGCTCTCTATCCTTATTTAAGGAGGAAACCAGAGGTTTTTTTACCATCAACTCCTGTTCCCCCACTATCTACCGAGCGGTTGCTGGGTGCAGTGACCCCTCTCCGCCCCGCGTACGACATATGAGCTTAAAAGCAGCACCCCTTCATTGGTATACGCTCGATTCCGGATAGATATAGTAGTTGGCCTATCGATTCATACATAGAGGATTCGATCGGGTACTACCTCTTGAGCAGCATTCGTCTGATTATTGTGATGCCGTGTTATCGAATGGCATTCATACCCGGGTCAACCAGAATCAGCATTTCTTTTTGTTTGGGGAGAGGCGGCTTTTAAAATCGTGACCCGAATTAAGAGCCTTTATTTTATGACCGCGCCGAATTCAATAGCTTTAAATCTCACCATCGAGACTATTTATTGGGTGTATAGCTACGGAGGTCGATAGTGCCCTCCGATAGTGCCGATAGTGCCCTCTCTTTCACTATCGGAGGGCACTACCGGCACTATCGGAGGGAAGGTTGGAAGTTAAAGAAGGGGGGGGCGACGGCCCGGCCCCCCCCGATAGATTGATCGATTAGACGAGCTTCGCCCGACCTTTTAAAATAGAGGGCTTTTAGCAGTGTTCCGCATACGGCTGAATACGGAGGAATCTTCATTCGGATTCTTGTTTTCTATCCATCTCTTATATAATATAATAGAAAGAGTTCGCGGAGCCTTTAAGAGATTGTATGGGTTTTGAACCTGCTGATGGGCCTTTTTAATGAAAGGTGATTATAGTGGATGGGTAGGTCCTTCCTTTATTCCAGATATCCCGATCCCCCAGCCCAAGTAGTCAGTATGTCAGTCTCAGTGTTCCTATGGGCCGGGTCCTGGCCCATAGGCTATGCCAGTCCTAGTACGATGGGGTAATAAGGTATCGCGGAGCCATAATTTTAAGGGTTTTTGGGCCTCTTCAAAATGAAAAAAGGTGGGTAGTTGCGAGTGATTGAGCCCTTTAATGGCTATTTAATGGCCCCCCTATTTGGCAGCCATAATGGCTATGGCCCCCTCTTTGAAAAGGCGCATGGCTATGGCCCCCTCTTAAAAGCGCCGCCTCCCCCTCGGCTTTGAAAAGGCTAAAGGGATGGCCCCCTGCATGGCCGCCTCTATTTTAGAGGGAGCGTCTCCCCTTAAAGCTAAAGGTAAAGTTCGAACCCTCTCTATAATCCTAAGAGGTTGAAGGAGCGAGAGGTTGAAGGAGCGCCCGCAACTCTGAATTCTGAGGCGACGCCCATGGCAATCTTCCTTTTCCCCCCAACGCATCAATTTCCTCCTCTCCCCCGCCCTTTATAGCTTTAAATTTCATTTAAATAGCTGAGGGCTTTAAAGAAAGAGGAGATCCAAAACTCCTCTCTATTTTAAGGTTGAAAGCTCCTCTCCCCTCCTCTCCTCTCTATATAAAGGTAAGGTAAGGTTGAAAGCTTTTCAATTCCATTTCAAGCTCCTCTTAACAACTTGAACTTTAAATCGGAAACTTGAACTATCTATCTTCCGCTTTCAAAACGTATTAACAACTTGAACTCTCTATCGCGAAAAGGAAGGGCCTCATTCCCTCTTGAATAAATGCCGGAGCCCCGGCCTCATTCCCTCTTGAATAAACGCTGGTAATAAGACCCTCTTGAAGCCGGAAGGTCGGGGTTGAGCCTGATTCCCTCTTGAATAGAATAAAGGCCGGAAGGTAGGGGTTGTCACTGCTATTTCCGGAAGGTAGGGGTTGAGCCTGATTCCCTCTTGAATAGAATAAACGCCGGAGCCTCATTCCCGATAAAGGAAGCCGGAAGGTAGGGGTTGAGCCTGATTCCCTCTTGAATAGAATAAACGCCCTCTTGAAGCCGGAAGGTCCTATTTTCCATGCGGATAAAGGAAGAAACGCCGAGAGATATAAAAGCCCTCTTGAAGCCGGAAGGTAGGGGTTGAGCCTGATTCTGCTCCTTCATGTTGATGGAAGTGCCCTCCTTCATGTTGATGGAAGTGCGCTCCTTATAAACAAGTTGATGGAAGTGCCCTCGTTTCCTCTCTATTTGAAAGACGTTTCCTCTCTATTTGAAAGAGCATGTTGAGGTTCTTCTCGTATAGCGATTAGGAACGGGTTCATCTCGTATAGCGATTAGTACCCGGAAGGTAGTGTTTGTTGATATCTTAATAAAGTTAGGAGGAGATAGCCCTGGGCCCTCCTTCATTAGTTTCTCGATTCTTCTTTAAAAGGGCGGGGCGCTCGACGACAAGAGAGGGTAATAAAGTTGAAAGGGTAATAAAGTTAAAAGGGTAAGGTTCTTCTCTTCTGTGGTCTTGTTCTGGCTAGGGATTGGTCTTCATCTGGCTAGGGCTAGGCTTCTTCTCTGCTAATCCTAACTTGATCAGGCTTCTTCTTTGCTAATCCTAACTGGATCTGGCCTCTTCTCTGCTAATCCTAACTTCATCTGGCTAGGGCTAGGCTTCTTCTCTGCTAATCCTAATAAAGAGGCCTAATCCGACTAAAAACCTATGATGGTAAAAAGGCCTGGGGTTGGGCTATTTAAGGCATCTCTGCTAATCCTATGTTGGATGGGTTTGTTTGGGCTCCTTCTCTCTTCAGGGTTGGGCTCCTTCTCTCTAATAAACTCCTTCTCTCTAATAAAAAGGGGTTGGGCTAATAGCTAATAAAGGGTTGTGTGGTTGGCTCCTAATCCTAATAAACTCTCTTCAGGGGTTGTTATTTTATATCCGCGAGGGTAAGAGGATAGGAAAAGGATAGCTCAACTATGCCCTCCTCTCCTGTTGTCGAGGGGTTACTCTCCTCGAAATGAAGGGGAAAGCTTCAAGGCCCTCTTCTCTTTGGTTTGGAGATAGCGAAATGAAGGGGAAAGCTTATCGCCAAAAAGCTTATCGCCAAAATAGAGTAGAGAGAAATAGAGTAGAGAGGCGGGTTCTAGTTTCAAGGGTTTTATATACGTATTAACCACTTGACTTTTTCTTGAGGAGAGGCAAATAACTCCAAGACAAGACAAGAAAACGCTTTGAGCTTGAACTCTTCTCGGCTCTATCCTCTCCGCTTTGAGCTTGAACTCTTCTCGGCATGGAAAAGCTTAAAGTTTTTCAACCTCTTTAAACCGCTAAAGGTTTTTTCGTACTAAGCTTTTAAAGAAGAAAGGTGTTTAAGTTCGGAGACATGCTCTTTTAAAATAGAGAGGGCCTCTCCTCCGGTTCGGACACATCTTAGTCCAAATACGCAGTGGGAGAGTGGTAGAGGGGAGTGGTGGAAGACGGCAGACTGCGTTTTCTAGTTGGTTCCGAAGTCCCAGCAGCGTGGGTAAATGACCTGGGTGAGGGATTCTTTCCCGGGTCCTGGCTTGCGCCTCTCCAAATAGCTCACTCTCGTTTCGGTGGAGTGGCTAACCTCTCTATTTTAAGCCGTGGTGGGTTCCATCCATGACTTTGGGCCCTCATTAAAAAACTCCAGTGTGTCTGGCTCCTCACTGGCTCTTCCATCTCTCCGGTTTCATTTCAGACCATTTTTGGTGCATTCGTGTTTATGTGCTGCGAAGATAGCGTGTGGTTCATGATTCCCATGTATTGAGCCATTTGGATCTGGAATGTCCGGAATAAGGGAATGGACGGCGTTTTTTGATGGTCCCGAGTGTAGTGGTAAGT
>JAQPPZ010014034.1:0-78330 GCA_028583015.1 Wollemia nobilis
AAGGTACCTAGTTTCTTCTTGTTTTTTTTGCTTCTCTTTGGTTTATTAAGGTTTTTTTAGTTCCCTAGCTCAAACTATTCTTTATTTTGTTTCCTCTATTGATTCTTGACTTAATAGTCTTCTGGTCTAGATAGGTCATTGTAACGTTCAATTTTTTTTTTCTTTTTTCTTTTTTCTTTTTCTTTTTTTGTTTAGTTTTTTAAGGTGTGTGTGTTCTTTTGTTTTGTTTTGTTTTTGTGTTCTTTGTGTTGTTTTTTGTTGTTCTTGTGTTTTTTTTGTTTTGTGTTTTTTTATGTTTTTTGTTATTGTTCTTGTGTTTTTGTCATTCTTGTTCTTGTGTTTCTCTTTGTTTGTGTTAATTCGTGTTTTTTTGTGTGAGTGTTTTATTTGTTTTTTGTTTTTGTTTTTTGTCTGTTGTTGGTTGTTTTTTATTTTATTTTTTTAATATTTTAGGTTTTGGTTGTCTTTATTTTTCATGTTTTTTTTGTTATGTCTTTGTAGTGTTCTATTGTTTTTGTTTTGTTATGTGGTTCTTGTGTTTTTCTATGTGAATCGTGTTGTAGCTTATTTTATCTTATTGTGTGTGTGTTTGGTTGTGCTTTTGTTTTGGACACACTCAAGGAGCATGTTTTTTATTTTATTTTATTTTATTTGTTGTTATTTACTTATTTATTTACTTATTTTTAAATTGGTTTTGTGTGTTTGTTTGCTCCTTGAGTATGTCAAAGGTGGTAGGCCAGGTCCGAGTCCTGGGCATTTTTGGCGGAATGGATACCCCTGCCTCCTTGGGTCTTACCCGAAAGTGGTATCCCTTTTGGGATGTTTTTAACAAAAAAAAAAGATATATGAATGATATATTGCATATACCTTTAACCTTTCTCTTGGGCTTAGGATATTCCCCTGCCCTTTCAGAATGTTCTACCTCATGATTAGATAGAAAAATATAGTCTATCTTACATTCCACATAATACTAATTCAAAAATTATAATCTTAATGGAGTATTAAAATTATCATTTTTTAAATTGTTGTATTATGTTGAATGTAAGATAGACTACGTATTTTGATCTAGGTGTGAGGTTGAGTATTTTGAAAGAAAAGAGGAATATTCCAAGCCTAAGAAAAAACTTAAAGATATACGCACTCAATATCTCATTTTTTATGATTTTATTATTTACTTTTGTTTTTTCTTTCAATGGAAAGTATATTGCTGTTATATATGAGAATAAATTATCATTATAAATCTTAAAAGTTAAGAGAGTCAAAACTTCAATATATTAAATCATCTATGAGAATGATGATTTGATATAAAGTACACAACAAATTCCATTTATTAAAGAGTTGAATCTCTTGACTTCTAAGATTTTTAATGACAACTCATTCTATAAAAAAATGGGTATATAAGATATATGTATGATGTAATTTGCATATACCTTTAAGTTTTCTCTTGGAATTTGGATATTACAATATATTTTAAAAATGTTCTACCTCACACTTAGAGCAAAAAATGTAGAATGTCTTAAGTTCCACATAAAACTAATTCAAAAAATGATAATCTTAATGCAATATTAAGATTATCATTTTTTGAATTAGTATTATGTGGAAAAAAAATGATAATCTTAATGCAATATTAAGATTATCATTTTTTGAATTAGTATTATGTGGAACTTAAGACATTCTACATTTTTTGCTCTAAGCGTGAGGTAGAACATTTTTAAAATATATTGGAATATCCTAGGTCCAAGAGAAAACTTAAAGTTATATATACTTAGTATGTCCTTTTTCATGATTTGATTATTTATTTTTGTGTTTTCTTCCAATAGAAAGTACATAGTGTTTATATATATGAGAATGAGTTGTCATTATAAATCTTAAAAGTTAAGAGACTCAACCCTTGAATACAAAAAATCATCTGTAATATTTTTTATTTGATATAAAGCAGACAACTGATTCCATATATTAAAGATTTGAATCTCGACTTCTAAGATTTATAATGACAACTCATTCTATAAAAAATAATGGGTATATAAGATATATGAATGGTGCAATTTTCATATACATTTAAGCTTTCTATTGTCCTTTCAAAATATTCTACCTCAGGCTTAGATAGAAAAATGTAGTCTATCTTACATTCCACATAATACTAACTCAAAAATTATAATCTTAATGCAATATTAAAATTATCATTTTTTGAATTGTTGTATTATGTGGAATGTAAGATAGACTACGTATTTTGATCTAGGTGTGAGGTTGAACATTTTGAAAGGAAAGGGGAATATCCCAAGTCCAAGCAAAATCTTAAAGGTATATGCACTCAATATCTCCTTTTTCATGATTTTATTATTTACTTTTGTGTTTTCTTCCAATGGAAAGTATATTGTTGTTATATATATGAGAATAAATTTTCATTATAAATATTAAAAGTTAAGAGAATAAACATTTCAATATATCAAATCATCTATGACAATGCTGATTCAATATAAAGTACACAACTGATTCCATATATTAAAGATTTGAATCTCTTGACTTCTAAGATTTATAATGACAACTCATTCTATAAAAAAGAATGGGTATATAAGATATATGAATGATGTAATTTGCATATACCTTTAAGATTTCTATTGGACTTAGGATATTACCCTATCCTTTCAAAATGTTCCACCTCATGCTTAGATAGAAAAATGTAGTCTTACATTCCACATAATACTAATTCAAAAATTATAATCTTAATGTATTATTAAAATTATCATTTTTTGAATTGTTGTATTATGTGGAATTTAAGATAGACTACATATTTTGATCTAGGTGTGAGGTTGAACATTTCAAAAGGAAAGGAGAATATCCCAAGTCCTTACAAAATATTAAATGTATATGCACTCAATATCTCATTTTTCATGATTTTATTATTTACTTTTGTGTTTTCTTTCAATGGAAAGTATATTGTTGTTATATATATGAGAATAAGTTGTCATTATAAATCTTAAAAGTTAAGAGATTCAACACTTCAATATATAAAATCATCTATGACAATGCTGATTCGATATAAAGTACACAACTGATTCCATATATTTGAAGAAGCACAAAAAATGACACGCCTTGATTGATTGTATTGAAATGCAGTTAAAGTTCTAAGATAGCATTCAAAAGGGAAAGGTGGAAAATATGTAAACTACTGAAACGAAGAATGATTTGCAATAAAAGGAGTGGGATTTCTCATTTTATATTTTAATTAATCAATTCAAAAGGTTACAATATATCCCCCTTTGAGGGCTTCATATCTTTATACATTTCAAATTACAATTACAAAGGATCAAATCCCTTCAAAGAGCTTAATGGCGTGTTTCAATGTTATTCTCACAACCCACACTTGAGAGCCAATATTGGGCTTCTTATAATATACCTCTTAGCAAATCCATCATGCCTGAGAATACCTTCACCTACACACAAGAGATTAAAAATAGTTAATAGCATATGCGTTTAGTGATAAAAGCTAGGAAAACCATGGAAAGAATGCATTTATGAATATAAAACTAATTTGCGATAAATAAAAACAACTCCAAATGACTTGAAAATATAGTATGATGTTATTAATATTATTTTGGGAAGATATAAGCATAAATTGAGAGGAAATTATGATCAAAAAGTGTGGTCATTCCTGACAGGGACAACTAGACCTGCAATCACAATAACTCAAATTGACCTATCAAAACTACTCAAACCTTGACCTAAATTTAATGTAAGTCTATTCTAATTATTTAGGAATTATCTATGGTGGAATTGCATCAAAATTGAAAGCCATATCATGGCCATACCTATCAGGTGCAACTAAGACTGTTGCCCGTCCCTAAGTGGGACGATTACAAAACTAGGTTATTTTTACCACCAATTCCAAAGGGATATGGTTTAGAACCCTCCTAAATGGATTTTCAATGAATTTGGTCAAATTTCCCTCCAATTTGATAGGTTTTGGAATGGGTTTAGTGTATTCTTGGATGCCCCTAAAAGTACCTTCAAATTAAGAGGGTTTCAATGAGAATACTTGGGGAAATGTGAGGGCAAATGTGTGGATAAATGTGAGCAACACTTCATGAGCAATGCTTGAATTCATCTACCTTGAAATTGGGTGAGAACACCTCAATTTATAGCTCAAATATGGAATAGGAGGTAAATAGGCAAGTTATGGCATGCAAGGCAAGTGCTGCCACTTGTCCATTCCTTTGCCATGCATAGGGTGAAAGAGGATGCCCATTTGGGGCCTCCAATTTGTAGGCCCTAATGTCTATGCCACTCTCCAAATCAATTTTGAGTGATTGGGAAGGGAATTGGTAGGGATTTATTGCTAAATTTACCACTATTTGAATTTTGGAGGGTCTGGCTCATGGTTGTCCCACCCAAGGATGGTTGCTTATGGCTGTCCCTGGGTGGGACGGTCATGGGCACATAGCCCAAATTTTCCAAAACTGAGGGAAACCTTCCCAAAAGTGTATGGGAGCCCTAATTAAACCTAGGATATTGATCAATGGGTCAATATGATACCAATAATAGTGATGCATAGTATTCTTATCTGTTTTACATAATTTTAGTGTCTACAAATACCCCTTTTTGAGATGCATTGTGTGCAAAATAGCACTGAGAGAAAATAGATGACTAAATCGTTAAATGAATGAGGTTATTCATTAAAATAATAAAATTTAGATTCATTCATCATGGAAAGAGCATACATTCTTAGAATACTTACTTTTGACATAATCGAAGGATTAATTTTTGGGTATACCTTTCAACCACACTATAGTGACAGTTTTAGGGGCTTAGGGTATACTAGGTCTTGGTGCCTAGTTTTCTTGTAAGCATATACATGGGTCAATTCATGAGGATTCAACGAGGTCAAGGAGGCATTATTCATGACCATACCTAGGTGTAACAATTTGCTAAATAGTCAACCATACCACCTAGGGGTAACCATGGTCTTTTTTGCATCTATATAAGGCCAAAATGGGGCAAATGATCTCATTTGTGCATGTTTGGATTAGGAATTTGAGAGGTGAGGAGTAGGAGTGTGATTTTTAAAAGTTAAGCACTATAAAAAAATATAACGATCACCATGATCCAACCACATGGGTCACCAAGCGGCGAAGCCAATGTGAGACCGGTACAAACTGTATTTTCTCCTTTCCTCTATTTAATGTGAAATTGTAATTTCTTGATTTTTTTCATGCAATACACTAAATCATGGTTAAGAAACCATAATAATAGGGCAATTTAGGAATACAATATGTTATTTTTAGCTTAGATGCATTTTTTTTTTGTTTTTATGCTATTTTCTTGCATTTTTAGGGTAGTTTTAGGGGTCAAATTGACCCAATTTTAGCTATTTTTGGGGTCCGTCCCTTAGAGGGACAGTCATTGGTGGCTATACCTGGGTGTTATGACTGCAAAATTGGGGGCCATACATAAGTGGGATGGCCAAAACCTGGGCCAAAAATGGACCCTTTTTAGTGATTTTTTTGACATTTTTGGACTATTTTTAATGCATTTTTAGGGTATTTTTGACACCTAGTTAGTTCTGTCAGGTTATGAAGAGTTGATATCAAGTTCTAAATATTTTTTAGGTCACTAGGGATATGCTGATAGAGCATGACTGGAAATGGTTTGATTTGAATCTCTTGACTTCTAATATTTATAATGACAACTCATTCTATAACAATGAATGGGTATATATGACAACTCATTCTATATAAGACAACATTTAAAACTTGACACGGACATTATGAGTTCATAGTTTTACCATTTAGGTTAACAAATTAACCTACAAACTTCATTAACATAATGAATAGTGTGTTTAGAGAGCAGTTGGATAGGTATGTCTTGGTGTTTTTAGATGATATATTGGTCTATTCTCGCAATAAGGAGGAGCATGACAAACATCTGAGGATAGTACTAAGGGTGTTGAAGGAAAATTAGTTATATGGAAATTTGTCAAAATGTGAATTTTATGTGTCACAAGTACATTACTTGGGACATGATATTTCTACAAACGAAATTGTAGTTGACCCTAAGAATATCAAAGCTATTTTAGATTGGCCAACCCCTACAAATGTAACAAAATTTCAAATCTTTATTGGTCTATCTAGATATTATAAGAGGATTGTTAAATATTATTCCAAAATAGCTTGTCCTATAACCAATATTCAAAGAAAATGGAAGTCGTTCAAATGGAAAAAAAAATATGAAATTAATTTTCAACTACTAAAACAAATATTGACTACCACTCCCATATTAAAGATTCCAAATCCTCAAGGTGACTTTTTAGTTTGTATTGATGCTTCCTTAGAAGGTCTAGGTGGTGTTTTATCACAAGATAGAGTGGTGGTGGCCTATGAGTCCAGGAAACCAAAGAAGCATGAAGGAAACTGTCACACTTGACTTAGAATTGGCCACAATCATGCATACCTTGAAATTTTGGAAGCATTATTTGCTAGGAAGACCCTTTGAACTAAGAACAGATCACCAAAGTTTGAAGTATATCTTCACTCAACCTTTGCTAAATGCGCGTCAAAGGAGGTGGATCAAATTTTTAGCAGAGTATGACTTTGGGATAGAATACATAAAGGGTAAAGAGAATAAAGTGGTAGATGCACTAAGTAGAAGGAATATCACTGCTTTAACTAGAAGTTATGTAGACCTGATGGACCAGGTTAAAAGAGATCAACTTTAGGACCCATATTGTAGGAAAGTCCAAGAGAAAATAAGGAAGGATCCAAAGATAGCTCAAGATTTTGGCTTCAAATATGGCTTCTTATGCTTCAAAGAGCAGGTTGTGATTCTAAAAATAAATGATTTACGTAGACTTATCATGAGATAAAATCATATATCTCCTTATTATGCTCATCCTGGAGGAGCTAAGATGAGGGAGAATATGAAGAAAACATTTTATTGGCCTGGAATGAAGAAAGATATTACTAATTTTATGGCTAAGTGTCTAGAATTTCAGAAGGTGAAAGTAGAATATAAGCATCCTATTAGTCTACTATATCATCATGATGTGCCCACAAAAAAATGATAAGTGATATCTATGGACTTTATTTTAGGACTACCATAGACTAGGTATCAACATGACACTATAATGGTAATAGTTGATAAATTGACAAAAGTCACACACTTCATTCCTACTAGTACTACTGATGATGCAGCAGTTGTTACTAACAGGTTCACTAGGGACATATTTAAATTATATGGATTTATAAAAATGATCATCTCGGATAGAGACTGAAGGTTTACGTCAGAGTTATGGCAAGCTCTCCATCGAGAAATTGGTACTTCACTAAAAATAAGTTCTTCATATAATATTGAGATGGATGGGAAGACTGAGAGAGTTAATCAGGTGTTAGAGGAATTGCTTCACATGTACTGCATGGACCAGAAGTCTCATTGGGAAGACTTCTTGCATCTAGTTGAGTTTACCTATAATAATGGGTACGATACCTCTCTAAAATTGGCTTCGTTTGAGGATTTGTATGGCCGTAGGTACAAAAATCCATTATCATAGGATAACCCTGAAGATTGGGTCAATTCTGGATTAGAATATTTGAAGGAGATGGAAGAGCAACTAAAGATAATCCATCAGAGGCTCAAAGAAAATTTGGACCACCAGAAGAAATATGTAGACTTGAGAAGGAAACGAAATCTGGAGCAATGTAAGGTCCAATGTGATTTTTATTTTGAGAAAAATGCCACCTCGAAAAAGGTGGAAAACATGAAAAAATACTTTTCATACTTATTTGAGGATACTATGTAGTACCTGATTTTCATTAAGACTTTATGTTAGTATGATGGATACTTATGCAAACTAAGTAGACTAATGGATTTTATTATGTTATGCATGGACTAATTAAATTTTGATGATGCTTTATGAAATAATGAACATTATTATGTAAAACTAAAACATGATTATGCAGCATAAGTGCTTTATCTTTTTAGAATATGGTACTACTGATGCTTACTTACTACATTTCAGGTCCAGATATTCTCATAAAGTGGAAGAGTTTGTTCTTCTCATTTGAAAGGAGTTTCTCAACCACCACGAATGAAGAACTAGCAAAAGGGAAAGGATGACAAAGACAATCCAAAGGATAAAAAAAACGGTAAGAAAATTTACCCTCATGTCTCCATGACTACACTATTGGATCGTGATGTCCTATACTAGCCTCCTAGTGGGATGGTGATAGTTGACTATCTTAAAAATACCAACCACAGGAAAAAAATAATATGGAAATGGGGTTTGCATGATTAGATTGCATAATTGCTTGCATGATTTGAATGTGGTTCCAAAATATTAGTTCAATGCTTGATTTATTATTTATGATGAATGGAAATGCATTTGACTAACCTTGGGGATGAAACACAAGGGACTATGTTTAGCCTATGGGGGTGAGTATGTAACATCCCAATTTTTACCCCCTACTTTGTGTTTGCATTATATAGCTTAAGGTTTGATTTCATAGAGGTTATTATGAAATAGAAATGGTTAGTATGCTTTGCTAAATTAGGAGAGTTTGATGCTAAACATGAATTGTTAGTGGTATTTAAAGAATTTATTTGGAGTGTTCCTTTGTCTCCCTAGTTAGTTGGAAAATTAGTTGTTAAGATTAATTTATTTGGTTGACCATGATCTTTAACTTGTGTTAAGCTTGATTAATAGACAACATTGAAGAGGCATTAAATCTAGTGGTATTTTATCCCTAGATTAGTTACAAGCTAATTGTGATTAACTAGGTTAATTAATTAGTTGCTTAGCAATGAAGTAAATATTAATTGAAGAGCTGGTACATGTTTGATTGTGATTGGACCACCCTAGGTACAAAGTCAAAGATAACTCCAATTTCTAGATAGCATTTATAATGGGCTCATCTCCAACAAATTTTAATAATAATAAAATGGTTATGGGGGGAAGGTAAGTTCCATTAATAATAAAGACATAATGATATTTGTAGAGTGAGATCAGTGATTATGCTCTCCAATAGAAATGGATCAAAAACCAAAAATCTTGTATTCTTCGTAAGATTAGCTTTGGAAATCTAGAGGTTCCTAGGGAGTATGCTCTTTGGGATTTGCTCGAATCATAAACTAGATGGAACTTGTGATTTTCCATAGTTTTTCCTCACCTTGTTGCTTTAATAAAAGAAAAAGAGTCGCATGTAAGTCAAAGTATTGGAAGACTTTCCGGAGCTTGGATCGGAGAAAGTCTGTGAAAGATTTAGGTTAGGTTTAAGATCCAACTATAGTATGAATGTTGAGTATGCTTATTTGGTGATTGAGTATTAATATAGTAATAACCTTTTTTTTTTTTTAAGTTTAAAGGTTTTAATGAGGTATAAAGAAAAGCTCTGTGTATTAAAAAAATTATTGATCTACAATTTGTGAGGTTCTTCCCTTGGAAACCCTTGCTTGCATTAGCAATATATAGAAAAAACCCTTTTTAAGTAAGTTATAGGTCTCAAATTTGATGGATCATTTTATGAGAAACTTACATAAACTAGTATGGTTTGTTGTGATCTTGCATGGGCAAGGTAGAAGATTACGTATATTTGGTATAAGGGCTATGTTTAGAGATAAAAAAATAGAGTGACCCTTGAATTTATTAGAGTCAGAATGATCTCAAGATTTCTATAGATGAAGCCTTGCTATATGATCTTGAGTGCAGGTTTACCTTCGGTAAGAGCACTCAAGACTCCATTATAGGGTTCTTATGTCAAGTGAAGAACGATCTGGGTAGCCGAGGGTGACCAATGCATAGAAAAAATGATCTTGCTGTGAGATGTAGGACAAATACCTCTCTACTTGCAAATGTGAAGGTCTTTTTTGTTTACTTATTGTGTTTTGATATTATTTAGCATTTTTTATCATCTAGGAGGTGTGTCATGAAAAACATAGACATCCTTGAGCTCTCAAAATGGAGTTATGGTTCAACTTCTATAATTACTAATATTGGACATGGTCTTTCGAAGGTGAAACAATGCATTCATTGGGTGTATGTCAAAATCCATGAGCATAGGAGACCTCCATTAAGCCTTAGGTCATCAAAAATATCTACGCAATGCAAATTACATTCAGTGAAAAGCGCAGACACATATCAAAGAAGGCTTGAGATGGCATTTAATTTTTGATAAATTAATTTAGGGTTATTTCCCTAATGTTTTAAAATATCCATAATAACCTTTTATGAAACCTGTTAGTTGCATAGTTTATGCCATGTGTCTTAGTATGGTTGGATGCTTAGGGTTTGAATAACATATACGCGATGAAATACATGTAGGACATGATTTTAATTTCATGAAGAGCAAGGTTCCAGGGTCCAAGATGCCTATGGGGTCTAGGGAGGCAATCGTCTCGAATGACGCACTAAGTGCTTAGCCATTAGGCTAAGGTACTAGTGCCTAATGTGGGCCCTCCCTTGTGATATTTAAAATTTTAGGGAGGAATTCCCTAATTATAATGCTACCATGTTGCTTTTATTTAATGAAAGTATGAAAAGGTTTAAGTTAGATATAGGTATGAATGATGAAATAAAATATAGTGGTATGATAGGGTTTATGGATAGAAATCATAGATCTAGGTTTTATGGTTTGGATTAATAAGTTATCTCATGATAACAAATTTGGGTCTTAAAGTTATATTGAAATAAATATAAAGGGGTAAGAGGACCTAAATGGTAATATTGGATAGTTATCCTAAAAAGACTCAGATTAAGGCTTTAGCTAAAATTTAAAGTTCAACAAAGGAAAATTTGTATTTGAACCATATCCATTTATTGAGTAAGGCTTCAAATATTTAAGGGGTTATAAATATCCCTAGCCTAGTACAATAATATTATGACTCAAACCTGTTTGATGGAATCTAATGCTATATGTCTTAGTGAAGAAGTTAAATATATAATAAAACTTAGATTTACGTGTTCTAAATAGTGTAGAAAATTATAGGTTTGATTATATGTGTACAAGGAAAAAATAGATTAGCCTACTCATTGAAGATTTTGGTTGTTATGATGAATGCTCTTTGACAAAACTAGGTAATATGCTAGTATCTTGAAAAGAAAAAAGAAGGGGCTCTTAAGGAATGTGGTCACACTTAAGGGGTTGAATGGAAGAATGTTCTCCTTTGATATTGTGATTTTAAGTTGTGTTCAAGATTGTTTAAATGCTATCTCTGGGTGCTTTTATATTTAAGTTTTGATAACCTAGAAGAAGAAAAGCATAGCATATTTTGCAACCTTGTGTTTTCAATGCATTGAACAAATAGAATCATGTATAAGCAATCATGCATTAGAAAATGAGGAATGAAATATTATGATGGCACAATCTAATGAGGGAGAAAGGGTAATTGAGTTGCATTTCTCAGGAACTTATGGGGTTCTCCATGGCCATGTTAATCGATGCAGTTCGTATATATTTAAGAGCATATTTCCTGTATGATGGGATATGGAATGAAAGGAATGGGAAAGTTTCATTCTTAGGAAAGTATGGTATTTCCTACTCTTGAATTGATTTTAATGCTTGTTTATTTACAAATGCATAAGGTTTTTTTGTTTTGCATTCTATGGATTGCTGCTACATGAAATTATGTGATTAGTTATGCATATTCATAAATTGGATTATCCTGATCCTGAGTAACCATTCACTTAGTACTGGTGGAACTGAGACAACTAGTACCTAAAGTACCTGTTGAACTTGAAAGAGAGTTGAAGATTAGAGGAAGTTGATACTTATTCAACTTTAAGAGACTGTTGTTGTAACTTTAAATCTTTTTTGAAGAATAAATGATGTAATAAATTGTAGGAGTTTATTATTTATTGATGAAAGTATAAAAAATATAACTCCCAAGTAACTGGTTGTATTGGATAAGAACAATGTAATATCTTTGAAGTTTTATGTTCTTAAAAAACAAGTTGTTGCATGATCTAATACATTACTTGAATTCTCAAATGAATGCTTTGTTTATAAATGGATAAATTAGATCTTTACTTTCTATAAGTAAAAATGTGGAAACATAGAATGAACATAAACATATCAAATAATACATAAATGAGAGATCTAAAGAGTAGTAGTCAATGAGATATAGTGGTAATAAACAATATGCCTATGATAATATGTTGGATGATTCCCTTAAAAAACCATATGTAGTACGATTAGCTGGTTAAGAATTGCACCTAAAAGATTATCTTATTGGAAAACAATGAGTAATCAACAAGGCACATGCTTAAGGTTAGGTTGAAAGACACCTAAGGTTGAAATAAGTTTAACATGGGGTTAAACAATAAGGGAAATGTACATTTTTGTTGAAACACACTAGAAAATTCCCACTCGACACTCCCATGCACATGGATAGACTTTGATCAAGTTGATTTATGTGTGGTGCATAGCCTTGGAAACTCATGTGATTACTTGCTCAATGGAAACTAAATAAATGAATTTCATAAAAATGTAAGTAAAAAAATGGGTGTAATGGTTGATTTTTGGGTGGGTAATTTGGGTTTATTATAGTTTTATGATGGGTCACAATCTCCTCATACTGGGGTTTGAACTTGGATTTCCTGAATAAAAATCCAAAGACATACTACTACAACATTCCTCCTAGGACCATATACTACATTCCTTTAAATACACTTCTAAATATCTTAGAAGGCATCTAAAATGGTTAGTGATGCCACTACATGAAATAAATATCACTTTTCAAAGATCTTCCTTAAGATTTGTGTACTTTTGCTTTGCTTGGCTTGTCAATGACTAATTTACTCCTAGAGGGGAAGTGACTCATTCCTGATTAATGAATGATTTTCTCTTACTAGACTAATCATACCTCTTGGAGTAGACACCTCTAGACTTGATTTTGTAAAATTGGCTCTCTAGAGCCTCCAATTGCTTAATTTTTTAGTTTTGCAAATCTCCTAAGAATTGTGAACCCAAAGGTAGTCATAAAGTCACTATATTACTCTCAATAAAATATTTAAGGTTTGAATATGGAGGTGTGTTGTATATGTATGCTTCATAGGTGGAAAACACAATACAAATATCTCCTACTATGCATAGTAGATCCAAAGGAGTAAGAGGTGGTCTAATATGCACAATGATAGTGGATATTTAAAAAAATTACTTTACTAGTATAACATTGCCTTAATCATATGGATGCACACATACAATATTAAAATAATAAAATAGTCACATACATGTGCATATAGTTTCTCCATGCAATAATTTGCAAATATACACTTTAAAAATATCTTTAAAATATTTAGTATAGCCAATTTTATCTATTTTCTTAGATAGAAAATTCACCTCATAATCTTGAATACATACATATTGTAAGACATGAAAAGACTTAAATTTTTGTAAAATTCAATTTAAAACTATAAAAGGTTTAATACAAGGCAACTATAGATGGAATAAAGCTAAACATGTAATCAAAGCTATTGATGTGTATCCATATTAGTTATAGATGAGGGTGATTTCCACATGTAAATCTAACCTTAGGCCAAACATGTAATTTATTCATATTAATTGGAGTGAAATAGAGATGGGGTTGATTGTCATATACCAATCCAACCCTAGCTAAACATTAATATAGGTATATTCATTAGAGTGATGTGCAACCTAGTAGATTTCTTCCTTTCTATTCCTTCATACATCTTAAGTGACATAATGAAGGCTTGGCTATTTTAGATATAAAATCTAAGGTACAAATTCAAAGTAACTAAGGTGTGAAGACTTGTGTACTTTAGAGATATGGTGTAAGGTTTAAATTTGAAGGAGTTAAGGTATGTCTCTTTACATGACCTAAGGAAGTATGTGATAGTCTAATATAAGGATTTAAAAGATTTAATGTAACCAATTTTATCTATTTTCTTAGCTAAAAATTTTACCTTGTAATTTTGAATTCATGCATGTTGTAAGAGATTAAGAGACTTAAAATTTTACTAAAATTTATTTCCAATTTGGCAAAAGGTTTAAAAAAAAATTAAATATGGAATGAAGATAAACATGTAATCTGAGATATTGAAGTAGAGTTGCATTAAAAAAAACACATCAATCCATAGAATAGAGAAAATGCAAAAGTTTACTGGTATTATTTGCTGAGGAGAATGGAGCTTACAGAGACCAACTGATTACAAATTTGAAATTATCCCTCTTTGACTTTGTTTTCCCTTTTCCTGCCTAGAACCATCTATTTCAAATTTGAATTTTTGGGGTAAACTTCCCGAGGTCATAACTCATCGCTCGTTGCTCAAAATGACTATTGGCACATGTTTTAGGAAATATCTCAAAGGGTTTTACTGCCTGGTATTTTTTATACACTAAATGCCACCATATTTTAACCCCTAAAAAGGCCTCTAAGGCCTTCAAAACCGACCTCCAAGTTTTACTAGCAAGATTTTTACTAGTTTTGGTAGGGTAGAAGACCTTAAAATTTACATATCTCCAAAACCACTCAATATATTGGGATTATTATTTTGGCATTAGGTCTATTTCTCCATCATCTAAACAACTAAATAAACTTTAAAACAAAATTAAAAAAATACAATTTTGGTGATGCAAGATCACTTTGACACTGCTGCTCCTACATCAGAAACCCAAGGTAAATTAAGAAGTGACCTTCACTTCTCTATTGTTGGAGTAAAACCAAGGCAGTCAACCTCTGTATTTGACATACAAGAAAAATCTTCAATAGGCTGATGCAAGAGCATCTAGTGGTATAATAGTGATCTTGCATCACCCAAAATTTATATTTGATGTAATTATTTTCTAAGTGTATTTAGTTGTCTAGGGGATAGAAAATTAGAGCCATTGGTGAAATAATCACCCCAATACCCTGAATGGTTTGGGAGATATGTACGTTTTATGGAAAAACCCTACCAAAAATAGTGAAAATTTAGATACCTGAACTTGTGGGTAAATTTTGAGGGTCTTAGAGGATGAATTTGAGGATTTTAAACAGACTTACTACTTATTTTCCCCATTTAGTTCATCTCATGCCCTTTTCAAAAAGGTCTCGTTCCATTCAATCGAAGCAACGAGCGTGAATTTATGACACTAGGAAGTTTGCCTTCAAAATTCAAATTTCAAATGCATTTTTTTAGGTAGGAAAAGAGGAAAACAGAGTATTTGACAGAAATTTTGAAATTGTAAAGGGGCTATTTATTTTGTATCCTCTTTTTGGAATGAAATTAAGGAAATACTTGGTTCATCTGACATGATCAAAGGAAAAACACTTATTTATTGTTTGTTTCATGTTGCTTGATCTACTTCATAGGACTACCCTTCTATTTAACCAATTAGTCCTTATACTTCATGTTCCTTGTACTTCTGCTAGTGCGGGTGTCTAGAATTTTTTCTATCTCTTCCTTATCTGGAGTAGACGCTGGAATATCCTAATTTTTTCTTACTGATCCCTCATCATTATCCCCTTCATGATATTCTACCAAATCAGAAATATTGAACACAAGTGATATGTTAAGCCCATTTGACAATTCTACTTCATATGCATTGCCTGAATACCATTTATTTATGATCCTACATGGTCCAAACTTCTTCATTTTCAGCTTGTTATAGGTTTTAGTAGGAAACCTTTCTTTTCTCAGGTGGACCATAATTTCATCTCCCACATGGAATTCCTTAAACCACCACTTCTGATCTACCCTTATCTTGTATTGAGTGTTCATCTTATTAATATGTTTTTACCTCATGAAAATTCTTCAAGTGCTCTACAAAGTCCTCAGACTTAGCACTACTCTTTTCCTTGGAGTAGGCCATTCAATGATAGCCCTCACCTTTTTGGGGTCCATTTTAAGACCTTCAATTGAGATGACAAATCCTAGGTACACCAACTCCTTCAAAAAATAGCACTTCTTCAAATTAATCAGCAACTGCTCTTCCCTTAGCTTATCCAAAACTTTTCAAATATGTAGTAGGTGCTCCTCCAAAGTCTTGCTAAAAATTAGAATATCATCCAAATAGACAATGATAAATTTTTCTAGAAACTCCTTTAATACCTCATTCATAAGCTACATGAATGTGTTGGGTGCATTGGTTAGCCCAAATGACATGACCAACCAATCGTACAAACCCTCTATGGTCTTAAAGGTTGTCTTCCACTCATATCCTTCTTTGATATGAATCTGATGATACCCACTCTTCAGGTTAATCTTGGTGAAGTACTTGTCTCCACTCAAACAGTCCATAATATCATCCATCCTTGGCAATGGAAATCTATATTTTATTGTGATCTTGTTAATAGCTTAGAAATCTATACGCATTATCCATTCTCCATCTTTCTTTGGTCCTAATACTATAGGTACTACACATGGGATCAAGATCTCTAAAATCAGTACCTTTTTTAGTAGTTCTTGGACTTTTCTATTTAGCTCCTAACTGTATAGAAGAGTCATTCTATGGGCTAAATTATTGGGTAAACTAGCTCTTGGTACCAAATCTATATGGTGACTGATCTTCCTCACTGGTGATCAACCCTCAGGTATATTATTTGATATAATATTTTGAAATTATTTTAATAGACCTAAGACCTCTACTGGGATATATTTGCATTACTCATCCTTAACTCTAGGAATTAATGCATAGCACATATGCTCGTGCCTCAGGCCATCCAAAATTTTTCTACCATATACTAAATAGATTCTGGCACTACTACATACCTTTTCATACACCTCCTTCAGGGGATTCAACTTGTGGTGCACTCCATCCTTTGTAAGGAAGTAAATTTTGGCATGCCCATCATGTATTGCATGCCGATAAAACTACCATGGCCTTCCCAATAATAAATGACAAGCATCCATGGGTAGGATGTCACACAAGACCTCATCACGATAACTTCCAATATTGAATTTTACTAAACACTCTCACTAACCAAAGCCCTATGGTCCTTCTGCAACCATGTAATATGATATGGATGCAGATGTCTTCTTATTTCTAACTATAAATTAGTAACGATCCCTTCTGAAACTAGGTTATCAGTGGTACCATTATCAATGATAGCATTACACACCTTACCTGCACATTTACACCTTGTGCAAAATCGACTCTTCCTCTGATTTGGATCTTTCTCCTCATTCAGAATGGCTCTCCTTGTGACCATAACTTCTCTTTCTTCTTCCTTAGAATGCTCAAATTTAGTACCTTCATCTACAATAATAGCTCAGGCATTACCTTCAGGCTACTTATTCATTCCCCTTGGTGTTGTGGGCACTCATATGCTCGATATCCTTCTTCTCCATATTGGAAATGGTTCCACTAAATCCTCCTCTTCCAGGACCTCATCCAAACCTTCCTCTTCCTATTTGATAGCTATTATTGTGCTCACAGGGGCAGTAAGCATTATCCCCCTTTTGGTCCTGACTATTGCTTGTTTCTTCATTTTTCTTTTGGTCCTCATTTTGCCCTGCATTTATTCTTCCACTAGTTCTTCCACCATGACCTCTTACTCTCTGTTTGCTTTTAAACCTCCTATTCAGCTTCTCTTCTACCTTCAAAGCAAACTAGTACGCATCTTCTATGGTGGTCATCCTGAATAGACTCAGCTCCTCTTGAATGCTTAATCTCAAACCATTTATGTAATGGGCTACCTTCTCCTTGTTGGCCTTAGAATGACCTGTTCTGATTAGGATCTTATAGAACTCCTTTATGAATTCTTTGACATAATTACTTGACTACCTCAAATCCTACATTTTATTTAGCAGATCCAACTCGTAATCAACTATAATGAGCTACCTCTTCAACTTCTCTACCATATGCTCCCACCTTGTTATCCTTTCATTCTCTCTTCTATTTCTATCCAACTACACTCCCTTCCACCAAATACTAGCATGACCCTTCAGCTTGGTCTTAGAAAACTTGACCCTCTCAAGATATTCAACCTCCTCATACTCAAAGTATTCTTTCATGTCATTGATCCAATCGATCAAATCTTCTGGATTAAGATTTCCAAAATATGTAGAAACCTACATCTTTGATCTCTTCCCAATTTGGGATATAACTCTATATAACATAGCTTGTGCAAGATCTATTGTGTCTTCTTCTTCTATGAACTTGGCCTCTTCTTCAGCTTCATATTCACTCTCATATTATCTTCTTGGCTCAAACCCTCTATGTAGTTCCTCTTGCAGAGCTTGAAATTGCCTTTGCAAAACTCTAAAATCCTCTTCTAGCACCATAGCATTTCTCCCACTACCACAATTTCTTTGTGGAGGCATTTTGCTCATGTTTCTCACAATACCTAACCACAAATTCTAGTGTAAACTGCCTCACATTCGGTGATCTATTTACACACTCAGGAACTCCTGCTCTGATACCACTTAAATCAGAGTTGCATTAAAATAAAACACACCAATCCACCAAAATAGAGAAAATACAAAAGTTTACTGGTATTATTTTCTTATGAGAATGGATCTTAGAGAGACCAAATAATTACAAATTTGAAATTCCTCCTCTTTGATCCTATTTTCCCTTTTCCCACCTAGAACCATCTATTTCAAATTTGAATTTCAAGGGTAAACTTCCTGAGGTCATAACTCATTGCTCATTGCTCAAAAAAACTATTGGCGCATATTTTTGGAAAGCTATCGAAGGGTTTTACTGCTTGATATTGTTTATACAAAAAATACCACCATATTTTATCCCCTAAAAAGAGCTCTAAGGCTTTCAAAACTGACCTCCAAGTTTTACTAGCAAGATTTTTACTAGTTTTGAAACTAGTTTTGGTAGGGTAGAAGACCTTAAAATTTATATATCTTCCAAACCACTCAAGATATTGGAACGATTATTTCAATGTTAGGTCTATTTATCCATATTCTAAATAACTAAACAAACTTTAAAAGAAAATAAAACAAATACAATTTGGGTGATGCAAGATCACTCTTACACTGCTAGATGCTCCTGCATCAGATATTTATGTGTATCCATATTAATTATAGATGAGCATGATTGTCACATGCAAATATAATCCTAAGCTAAACATGTAATTTATTCATATTAATTAAAGTGAAATAGAAATGGGTTTGATTGTCATATATCAATTTAAACCCTAGTTAAGCATTAATATAGTCATACTGATTATAGTGATGTGCAACATAGTACATCACTTATTTTCTATTCCTCTATACATTTGAGTGACATAGTGAAGGCTTACGTATTTCAGATATAAAGTCTAACATTCAAATTCAAAGGAGCTAAGGTGTGAAGGATTGGGTATTTTAGATATAAGGTCTAAGGTTTAAAATTAAAGGAGATAAGGTATGTCTCTTTACATGTATAATTTACCTAAGAAAATATGTGATGGTCTAATCTAAGGATAAAGGACCTAAAGACGTGCAAAGTAATATAAACCTTAAAAATTATTTATCATTTACCAATAATTCATACATGTAACGTATTCATATTAATTGGAGTGAACTAGAGATAAGGTTGATTGTGACATATCAATCCAATCCTAGCTTAACATCACTATAGTAATATTGATTGGAGTGATGTGCAACTTAGTAGATCCATTCCTTTCTATTCCTCTACATCTTGAGTGACATAGTTAAGGCTTGGGTTATTTATACATAAGGTCTAGTATTTATGTGTATCCATATTAATTATAGATGAGCGTGATTGTCACATGTAAATCTAATCCTAAGCCAAACATTCAATTTATTCATATTAATTAGAGTGAAATAGATATTGGGTTGATTGTCATATATCAATTTAAGCCCTAGTTAAACATTAATATAGTCATATTTATTAGAGTGATGTGCAACATAGTACATCCCTTATTTTCTATTCCTCTATACATTTGAGCGACATAGTGAAGGCTTACGTATTTTAGATATAAAGTCTAACATTCAAATTCAAAAGAGCTAAGGTGTGAAGGATTGGGTATTTTAGATATAATGTCCAAGGTTCAAACTCAAAGGAGTTAAGGTACATCTCTTTACATGTATAACTTACCTAAAAAGATATGTGATGGTCTAAAATAAGAAT
Source organism: Wollemia nobilis (assembly GCA_028583015.1). Classification (NCBI taxonomy): domain Eukaryota; kingdom Viridiplantae; phylum Streptophyta; class Pinopsida; order Araucariales; family Araucariaceae; genus Wollemia; species Wollemia nobilis. The sequence goes on from JAQPPZ010014034.1 coordinate 20,019, forward strand.
AAAGGACCTAAAGACTTGAAAAGTAATATACACCTTAAAAATTATTTATCATCTACCAATAATTCAAACATGTAATGTATTCATATTAATTGGAGTGAACTAGAGATAGGGTTGATTGTGACATATCAATTCAACCCTCGCTTAACATCACTATAGTAATATTGATTGGAGTGATGTGCAACCTAGTAGATCCCTTCCTTTCTATTCCTCTACATCTTGAGTGATATAGTTAAGACTTGGGTAATTTATATATAAGGTTTAATTATTTATGTGTATCCATATTAATTAAATATGAGCATGATTGTCACATGTAAATCTAATCCTAAGCCAAACATGCAATTTATTCATATTAATTAGAGTGAAATAGAGATGGGGTTGATTGTCATATATCAATTTAAACCCTAGTTAACCATTAATATAGTCATATTGATTAGAGTGATGTGCAACATAGTACATCCCTTATTTTCTATTCCTCTATACATTTGAACGACATAGTGAAGGATTACACATTTTAGATATAAATTCTAACATTCAAATTCAAAGAAGCTAAGGTGTGAAGAATTGTGTATTTTAGATTTAAGGTCTAAGGTTCAAACTCAAAGGAGTTAAGGTACATCTCTTTACATGTATAATTTACCTAAGAAAATATGTGAGGGTCTAATATAAGGATAAAGGACCTAAATATGTGCAAAGTAATATAAACCTTAAAAATTATTGATCATTTACCAATAATTCAAACATGTAATGTATTCATATTAATTGAAGTGAACTAGAGATAGGGTTGATTGTGACATATCAATCCAATCCTAGCTTAACATCACTATAGCAATATTGATTAGAGTGATGTGCAACCAAGTAGATCCCTTCCTTTCTATTCCTCTACATCTTGAATTACGTAATTAATTCCTGTGCACTTTATATATAAGGTATAACGTTCAAATTCAAAGTAACCAAGGTGTGAAGACTTAGGTATTTTAGAGATAAGGTCTAAGGTTCAAACCCAAATGAGTTAAGGTATGTATCTTTCCATGTGTAATTGGCGTAAAGGTATGCATCTTTCCATGTGTAATTGACGTAAGGAAGTATGTGATGGTTTAATATAAGAATAAAGGACCAAAGACCTACAAGGTAGTGTGAATCATAAAAGTTATTTATCATGTATGCAACATTACAAATAACTTGCATATAAACTATTATACAATATTTAGAATAATTGATCAAACATTCTTTTAATATAAAATTAAAAGATAATGTTAAATTAGTTTTTAACATCCATGATATCATAGACCATATGAGATGGCTTGACCCTTATAAAAGATGTTATTTACATAGTATGATTACTCAAGTATGATATATAACTCTACCTTCATTGGATTTGAACCTTAAAATTCTTATTTGGAGTTCCAAAGCCTTATTATCGGCCCCCTCAAGTTGTACATGAAAACCTTCCACTTTTATCTAAATTGGCTCAATAAAAAATCCATATATATGATTCAACCTCAACCCCATTATAACATACATATAAACTATTATACATTCTTTAGAAAAAAATATCAAATATCCTTTTAATATATAATCAAGCCTTAAACCCAATAAATTATATAAACAATATAGAACTTAAATAAAATAAAAAATATAATCTTAATTCTATAAAAACATAAATATACACCATGTAACAACCAAATTTTGATTAAATAAACCTAAATCCTAAATAAACATATATCCAACTTTGTAAGTTTTAAAATTTATTTAATATTAAGTCACAAAACCATTAAAACCTTAACATAATACCTTAACATAAATTTAAATTTAAAAAGTTTAAACTTATCCTCGTCCAGCTATGGTATAAACCCAAAACAATAAATATTCAACTTGTTAACCCAAACGTTGATGAAATTAACCTAAACACATGGTGCCCTATCTTATGTCCTTGTCGAGCATGTTGAAAACCTTTAAAAAAGAAACAAGATGGTCAATTAGCTAAATGCCATTAAGATATTTATTAATTCCTAAGGTTTAACCATACATAAACCAAAACCATTGAAATCATTAATTAAAACGACTTAAATGGGTTTAACCATACCTAAATCAAAACCATTGAAATCCGTAATTAAAGCGACCTAAGTCCAATTACGATTTTGTAAATAAAAAGTTTAAACTTATCCTCGACTATGGGATAAACCCAAGACAATAAATATTCAACTTATTAACCCAATCTGTTGGTGGAATTGATCTAAACACCTGGTGCTCTTATATCCTTGTTGAACATGTCAAAAACCTTTAAAAAACAAGATGGTCAATTAGCTGAACGCCATTTAAAAATTTATTAAATATTAAGACTTAACCATACCTAAACAAAAACCATTGAAATTTTTAATTAAACCGACCTAAAATTTAGTAAAGAGACCCATGCTACCATGGAAGACCTAAACCATTCTTAAATTTTTGGTAATACCCGTTTCAAATTCCAAGACCATTTTATTTCTTATCGTTACAATGGCTTCTACAATTTAAACACTTTAAATATTTTGCTAAAATTTTAGATAATTTTTTACTGATAATTAAATTGGCACGCTTAGGAAAAAGGATTATGTATTCTTAAAATTTTGTTAAGATTTATGGTAAATTCCAATATCATTTATTTTTTTATGGTTAAAATATTTTTTACAATAAAATAATCTAATTATATTGATATTATTTTAAAAATGAATGATATGAATATCCATTGAGATGGTATCTTCTACACTGAAAAAAACGATTTTACAATAAAATAATTTAAATGTTTTAATACCATTTTAAAAATGGATAATATCGTTATCCATTGGGATGCACTATATTTGGATCACATAATTATCCCCTACACTCAACAAAAATGCTTAAGTAACCTTAAAATTATTTAATTATTTAAAAATAGAAAACATTAAGACATTTATTTTTCTAAAAACTAAGCTAATTTATATTTAATATTTATAAACAAATATAAAAACAATAAATCCACTATAATCTTTAATATATATTTTAAATTATAAATATTAAAACAATAAAACCACTATAATCTTTAATATATATTTTAAAATAAATAAATAAAATTACTGGTTTAACCCAATGCAACTACGTCGCTGTGTATATATATCTTTGTATGCCCATCTCATTTCAAACAAGTGCCTGTGTTGGGATCTCTCTGAAGCAGGACTCTACAATATCACAGCCTTCAGGTTAGTGTTTCTTGTTTCTTACATTGTTGCATATATTATTGTTATGTGTTTTTTTTATACATAGAGGAGTTGGATGAGTGTCCCTGGCTGTTTCTCAACGTCTCCATCCATGCACACGGCACCAATAAAGTATCGTCGGAACATGAACTTCTTAGCCCCAACCGATCTCGACATCGATCCCGTTTCCTTAACTGGTCTCGAGATTGATCTCGTCCCCCTCCTAAACCCAACCCCGATGCCATCATAAGCACAAGTACTATCTTCTGCTCCATCTCAATAGTTACCACAGACGCAGCGATCAACACCTACGCCACGCCTGCCCCATACAAGTTGAAGCACATAATATACAATTCTCCTAGTAGTAAGTCTAGGTGCTTTTGATTTGGATCTCTCAATTGAACTTGGCTTTCATAATGTTGTCAATATGAACCAGTTAAAATTATATAAAGATATCAATTTCAGATTTTAGCAACTATAGATAAGTGATATTTTTTTTTTTATACAATTCTACTAGTAGTAAGGCTAGGTGCTTTTGATTTGGATCCTTCAATTGAACTTGGCTTTCATACTTTTGTTAATATGAACCACATAAAATTATACAAATCATGTTAGGAAAAGGTTTTTATTACTTATCTTGAAGATATTTTTTTTTAATGTTTGGACACTCATCGATCACAAGAAGCAAACTGCTATATCCCTTGTGGGTCGCAAAGGGGCTTTATCAATGAAAGCCAAAGTGGTTGTTAGAGTCAGGTCTTGCAGTGAAGTTTCCTCAGTAGTTGGAGAGGAGGTTTTTCTTACTTATTTTGAAGATCTCAATTTCAGATTTTTAGCCAACTTTAGATAAGTGATACTTTGCTTGATGTTTGGACACTCATAAATCACAAGAAGCAAACTGCTATTTCCCTGTGGGTCACATAGGGACTTACCGATTAAAGAGAATTAATTATAGCGCTCTTAATTCTTAATCATTTCTTTTTTCAACAATGATAGTTATAACATTGATTTTGTGTGTGGCAAAGGTGTTATTCTCATATAATAGCATTGTATTAAAAAATAAAATAAAATAAATATATTATTAAATTCATTGTTCACATGCTTTCAATAATTCTTTATTTTAAGATTCTAATGAATAATAAATAATCTTATCTTGAAAATTATAATGGGTGGATTAAAATTACATAACCTATTTATGATAGTTATAACATTGAAATATAACCCATTTCATATCTTAATCATTTCTTAGATAAGAAGAAGTCAATATAACTCAGGTAGTCATTGTAAACCCTAATCCAGTGGATAAGAAGTCAATATAACTCAGATAGTCATTGTAAACCCTAATCCATTGGATAAGAAATCAATACAGATAAGATTATTTAGTACTTTTTAGAATCTTAAATGAAAAAATTCTTAAAAGCACACCCGCTATAAATTTAATAACCTATTTTAATTTTATTTGTTTAATACAAGGGTGTTATATAAGAGAATAACACCTTTTCTCCCCCTACAACACTTCAAAGAAATCATCCTTACAAATATTAATCTATTAAATAAAACAAAGTCAGTATAAATCCCCTAATCATTATAAATAAGGCGAAGTCATTATAAATAAGACGAAGTAATCAAATAATTTTTATAAGTATTAAGTCTTTCCGATCACCATTCATATATATAAAGGAAAATAACATCTTTGTATGGCAAGAAGCATATCGTTAATATAAACCCTAATCTAATCTACTGAATAAAAAAAATAGATCTTCAAGATATCAACCAAATTTTGTATATCTATTATATTATATTAGAACTATGGTAGAATAAGGAGTTGGAGTTGGAATCATCACAACTTTAAGATTAGTTTTTATATGTATTATGTTCTTTATTATCATCTTATAAATCCATCATAAATTTAAAGTTAGTTTTTATAAGTCTTATGTTCTTCTTTATGTTCTTATAAACAAATTGCATCACCCACTATATTAGGATCTCTCACTAAAACATGAGTCAACAATATCATAACTTTAAATTTAGTTTTATTCTATATATATATATATATATATATATATATATATATTCAAATTACATCATTCATATATCTTATATACCCATATTTTTTATAAAATAAGTTATTATAAATCTTAGAAGTCAAGAGACAACTGCACATAATACTAATTCAAAAATGATAATCTTAATACAATATTAACAATATCATTTTTTGAATTGCATTATTATTTGGATAATTTGGAACATAATATAAGCTACTTTTTCCATCTAGGTACGAGGTATAACATTTTGAAAGGATAGGAAAATACAGATATATATGTTTTTTTCCATGATTTGATTATTTATTTCTGTGTTTTCTTCCAATAAAAAGTACATCCTTATACCCCTATATAAGTGTGAGGTAAAACATTTTTAAAAGATATTGGAATATCCTAGATCCAAGAGAAAGCTTAAATTTATATGCACTCAGTATGTCCTTTTTCATGATTTGATTATTTATTTTTGTGTTTTCTTCCAATGGAAAGTACATAGTGTTTATATATATATGAGAATAATTTGTCATTATAAATCTTAAAAGTTAAGAGAATAAACCCTTCAATATATGGAATCATCTATGATATTGGTAATTCTATATAAAAAACACAACTGATTCCATATTTTAAATATTTGAATTCTAATATTTATAATGACAAATCATTCTATAAAAAAGAATGGGTATACAAGATATATGAATGACATAATTTGCATATACCTTTAATCTTTCTCTTGGACTTGGGATATTCCCCTATCTTTTCAAAAAAATTTACCTCATGCTTAGATAGAAAAATGTAGTCTATCATACATTTCACATAATACTAATTCAAAAATGATAATCTTAATGCAGTATTAAAAATATCATTTTTTGAACTATATTCATCCAAAACCAGATGGAGAGGGAAGAAAGTAGATAGGGGAGGGCCAGTCCCCTCTCTAAGCATTGAAAATAACAATCTATTTAATAAAGGTAACAAAAATAAGTTATGAGAAATATAATTGTAAACTACTTGTAATCCGATCTGCTCAAATATAGGGTATGTTGTTTATAAAGGTAGTAGTCTGACATTAATCTTGTGAATACACACTATAAACAACGATATCATTTCCAAGTGATTGGTGGTCCCCTAACACCATACTAAATAACAGTAAATTGGAATAAGAATTATAATAAAGAATCCAAAATTTGAACTTGATAATAACAAAAAGTATGAATTGTGGATGTAACAAATTTTCTTATATAAAAAAACAAAAAAAAATTGTAAACTAGAAATCAACCAGAATTTAATTAAGGTTGTCGAAGAACATGGTTATTGTGTTAAGGCTGCCAAATTACATGGTCATTGTACATAGGAAATCATGTGCATGGACGATCTATATAAAAATGAAATAGAAGAGGATAAAGAGTCAAGTAAGCTAATAAAAAAGGTGAGGAGTCAAAATAAGCAAATTTTTTATTTTTTTATACAAGAAAAATTGTTAATAAAAAAGTAGATTGTGGATGTAACAAATTTTCTTGTAAAAAATAAAAAAATTTGCTTACTTTGACTCCTCAACCTTGATCTTAGCTTACTTGACTCTTTATCATCTTCTCTTTCATTTTTATATAGAGCACCCATGCACATGATTCCCTTTGTACAATGACCACATTCTTTGGCAGCCTTAATATAGCAACCACGTTCTTAAGCAACCTTAATTAAATTTGAGTTAATCCTAGTTTACAATGTTTTTAATTTTTTATATAAAAATTTTTTTACATCCACAATTCATGTTGTTTTTATTATCAAATTCAAAATTTTGGTTCTTTATTATCATTCTTATTCCACTTTACTATTATTTAACATGGTGTAAGGGAACCACTGGTTACTTGGAAATGATATCATTGTTGCTAGTGTATATTTACAAGATTAATGTTACACTGCTACCTTCACAAATAACATGCCTCATCTTTGAGCAGAGCAGATTCCACGTAGTTTACAATTCTATTTCTCCTAACTTCTTTTTGCTACCTTTATTAAATAAATTTTTTATTTTAATGCATAATTTTTACCTTTATTAAATAGATTGTGCTTTATATAACAATAATGTACTTTCCATTGGAAGAAAATACAAAAGTAAATAATCAAATCTTAAAAAAGGAGATATTAAGTGCATATACCATTAAGATTTTGCTTGGACTTGGGATATTACCCTTTCCTTTCGAAATTTTCAACCTCACACCTAGATCAAAATGCATAGTCTATCTTACATTCCACATAATGTTGCAATTCAAAAAATGATATATTTTTTTTTTGGTAAGTGTTTGTATTTATAACGGGTTTTAACAAGGATCCCAAAACTTGATTACATAAGAAATGGACCTAGGGCATCAATCCCTTGAAACTGGACACCAAAACAGAAATCCTACCCAGCAGTAACAGTAAGCATGAAACAATCCCCCTTAGCGGGAAACAAACAAATAAGAAGGAAAATAGTTTTGGAGATCCTGCCTAGCGGGGAGTAGCCAAAAACCACCATCGAGAAGATCCCGCCCAGTAGGAAGCAAAGAAAAACCGTTACAATAAAATCCCGCCTCGCGAGAAGCAATCAAAACCACCACAAACAGTCCCGCCTAGAGGGAAGCAATAGGGAAATCCCGCCATCCAGGAAACCAGTAGAAAAGAAAGGATCTCGCCATGGCTCCTAGTTCCTACCCAGTCCCTGGCTCAACCTAGGTCATCTCTCTCGGGGAGTGGTTGTTTGCAGATGATCTCCTGGGGGGAGATCCTTCTCCACTATCTGTGCCCCTCTCGGTTGGCTAGGGTTTCCTTGGTTTTTTTTTTAGACTGGTGCTTCCCAGGGATCCCTGTTTGGTTGGGGATCCCTTCCCTTTTTCCCTCAGGCTTCCCCCTAGGGTTTTTTGTAGATTTTTCACGTGGATCTGGTCCCCTGTATTTCTCGGTGCGATGGAGGTGACGGTTTAGGGTTTGGACAACTTCCCCCTTTTTCTTGTGAATCCTCGGTGGGCTCTGTGCTTGGACGAGATTCTTGGTCCCTACTACTGGGATCCTCTTCTATTTTCTCGAGGTGGGTTCCTTGTGGTGCAACTCTCTGGTCACTTCCTGATGGGCTGGATCCTCTCTGTGCTGGCTATCGGCTTCCTGCAGGATGGCTCTCGCTGAACTGAATGTTTTCCTGGTGGGCGGGATGGTTTCTCCATAGGGCGGGATCCGCCAAATCCATCGGTTTTCCCGCAAGGCGGGATCCTTTCTTTTTTGCTGGTTTCCCAGATGGCGGGATTTCCCTGTTGCTTCCTACTAGGTGGGATTTTATTGTAATAGTTTTTCTTTGCTTCCCGCTGGGCGGGATCTTCTCGATGGTGGTTTTTGGCTACTCCCCGCTGGGCGGAATCTCCAAAACTACTTTCTTTATTATTTGTTTGTTTCCCGCTAAGGGGGATTGTTTCATGCTTACTGTTACCACTGGGTAGGATTTCTATTTTGGTGTCCAGTTTCAAGGGATTGATGCCCTAGGTCCATTTCTTATGCAATCAGGTTTTGGGATCCTTGTTAAAACCCGTTATAAATACAAACACTTACCAAAAAAAAATATCATTTTTTGAATTGCAACATTATGTAGAATGTAAGATAGACTATGCATTTTGATCTAGGTGTGAGGTTGAACATTTCGAAAGGAAAGGGGAATATCCCAAGTCCAAGCAAAATCTTAATGGTATATGCACTTAATATCTCCTTTTTTAAGATTTGATTATTTACTTTTGTATTTTCTTCCAATGGAAAGTACATTATTGTTATATAAAGCACAATCTATTTAATAAAGGTAACAATTATGCATTAAAATAAAAAATCTATTTAATAAAGGTAGCAAAAAGAAGTTAGGAGAAATAGAATTGTAAACTACGTGGAATATTCTCCGCTCGAAGATGAGGCATGTTATTTGTGAAAGTAGCAGTCTAACATGAATCTTGTAAATATACACTAGCAACAACGATATCATTTCCAAGTAACCAGTGGTTCCCTTACACCACGTTAAATAATAGTAAAGTGGAATAAGAATGATAAGAAAGAACCAAAAATTTGAATTTGATAATAAAAACAACATGAATTGTGGATGTAACAAATTTTTTATATAAAAAATAAAAAACATTGTAAACTAGGATTAACTCAAATTTAATTAAGGTTGCTTAAGAACGTGGTTGCTATATTAAGGCTGCCAAAGAATGTGGTCATTGTACAAAGGGAATCATGTGCATGGGCGCTCTATATAAAAATGAAAGAGAAGATGATAAAGAGTCAAGTAAGCTAAGATCAAGGTTGAGGAGTCAAAGTAAGCAAATTTTTTTATTTTTTACAAGAAAATTTGTTACATCCACAATCTACTTTTTTATTAACAATTTTTCTTGTATAAAACAATAAAAAATTTGCTTATTTTGACTCCTCACATTTTTTATTAGCTTACTTGACTCTTTATCCTCTTCTATTTCATTTTTATATAGAGCGTCCATGCACATGATTTCCTATGTACAATGACCACGTAATTTGGCAGCCTTAACACAATAACCATGTTCTTCGACAACCTTAATTAAATTATGGTTGATTTCTAGTTTACAATTTTTTTTTTGTTTTTTTATATAAGAAAATTTGTTACATCCACAATTCATACTTTTTGTTATTATCAAGTTCAAATTTTGGATTCTTTATTATAATTCTTATTCCAATTTACTATTATTTAGTATGGTGTTAGGGGACCACCAATCACTTGGAAATGATATCGTTGTTTATAGTGTGTATTCACAAGATTAATGTCAGACTACTACCTTTATAAACAACATACCCTATATTTGAGCAGATCGGATTACAAGTAGTTTACAATTATATCTCTCATAACTTATTTTTGTTACCTTTATTAAATAGATTGTTATTTTCAATGCATAATTTAAGTAGGCCTAAGGTATAATTCTAAATTGAAAGTTTACCTTTATTAAATAGATGGTTGATTTCAATGCATAATGTTTATCTTTATTATATAGATTGTTGATTTTAATATATAATTTAAATTGAATATTTATTAAATATTGGTTTGTTGACAATGTTGATTCGATATAAAGCACACAATTGAAACTATATATTAAATAGTTGAGTCTCTTGACTTCTAATATTTATAATGACAACTCATTCTATAAAAAAAGGGTATATAATATATATGAATGATGTAATTTACATATACCTTTAAGATTTTTATTGAACTTGGAATATTTCCTTGTCTTTTTAGAATGTTCTACCTCACACTTCGATAAAAAAATGTAGCATGTCTTAAGTTCCACATACTACTAATTCAAAAAATGATAATTTTGTTTTTGATCTATTAAATACATTAGATATATAGTAAAAAGGAAGTTTTGACAGGGACCCAAAACATATTACAAAATGGCATTATCAACTCCTAGGAACACCAATCAAAGACTAGTAAAACATCATAGATAAAATACTTGAGGTAATCCTCAACCTAACAGAACAAAATCAAAGGAAAGGCTATCCATAGCCAATGAAAATAGAGGGAAGAACAAAAAAATAGAGAAACACGAGAAAAGAGAAACCAACACAACAAAACAAAAAACAACAACCATCCATCAGTTTGCAAAAGAAGGCTTAGCAATGAGGTCATGCATGCTTGCAATGAAAAAGTTTGCATCATTACCGTTAATAGGGGAATCCTAAGTATTAACTTGCTTATTCTTCTATTTAGCATCATGCACATTAACATCCCTTTCAGTGAAATATCTCTTGAAAAAACATAGACTCAGGGTATTGCACAAATCAACAAGTTGAGCAATATTATTTGAAATTGATTTGATTATAAACTCCGAAAAACAAATATTAGGGTCTTTTATATATATATATATATTCAAATTACATCATTCATATATCTTATATACCCATATTTTTTATTTATAAAATAAGTTATTATAAATCTTAGAAGTAAAGAGACAACTCCACGTAATACTAATTCAAAAATGATAATCTTAATACAATATTAACATTATCATTTTTTGAATTGCAGTATTATGTGAAATGTAATATAGGCTAATTTTTCCATCTAGGCATGAGGTATAACATTTTAAAAGGATGGGGAAATACAAATATATGCATTCAGTATATTTTTTTCATGATTTGATTATATAAATATATATATATATATATATATATATATATATATATATATATATATATATATGAGAATAAGTTATTATTATAAACCTTAAAAGTTAAGAGTCTCAACATTTCAATATATCGAATCATTCTATAAAAAATATTATTTTCAACTTGGGATATTCCTCTATCCTTTCAAATTGTTCTACCTCACGCTTAGATAGAAAAATGAAGGTTGTCTTACAATCTACATAATACTAATTCAAAAATAATAATCTTAATGCAATATTAAAATTATCATTTTTTAATTGCAACATTATGTGGAATGTAAGATAGAATATTTATTTTGATCTAGGTGTGAGGTTGAAAATTTCAAAAAGAAGGGGAATATCCAAATTCCAAGTGAATTCTTAAAGGTATATGCCCTCAATATCTCCTTTTTCATGATTTGTATATTACTTTTATGTTTTCTTCTAAGAATAAGTTGTCATCATAAATCTTAAAAGTTAGGAGGCTCAACACTTCAATATATCAAATCATCTATAACAATGTTGATTCAATATAAAGCACACAATTGATTCCATATATTAAAGAGTTGAGTCTATTGACTTCTAATATTTATAATGACAAAACATTCTATAAAAAAGTAGGTATATAAGATATATGAATGATGTAATTTGCATATACCTTTAAGCTTTCTCTTAGACCTAGGATATTCCCTTGTCATTTTAAAATATTCTACCTCACACTTAGATCAAAAAATGTAGATTGTCTTAAGTTCCACATAATGCTAATTCAAAAAATGATAATCTTAATGCAGTATTAAGATTATCTTTTTTTGAACTGTAGTATTATTTAGATATAGAATACATTTTTTATCTAATATCTAAGTGTATTATGTGTAATACAGGCTACGTTTTTCAATCTAAGTGTGAGGTAAAACTTTTTTAAAAGATATTGGAATATCCCAGATCAAAGAGAAAGTTTAAAGTAGTATGTCTTTTTTCATGATTTGATTATTTATTTTTGTGTTTTCTTCCAATGAAAAGTACATAGTGTTTATATAAATATGAGAATAATTTGTCATTATAAATCATGAAAGTTAAGAGAATCAACCCTTCAATATATGGAATTATCTATGATATTGCTAATTCGATATAAAACACACAACTGATTCCATATTTTAAATATTTGAATATCTTGACCTCTAATATTTATAATGACAACTCATTCTATAAAAACAAATGAGTATATAAGATATATGAATGATATAATTTTCATATACCTTTAAGCTTTCTCTTGGACTTGGGATATTCCCCTATCTTTTCAAAATTTTCTACCTCATGCTTAGATAGAAAAATGTAGTTTGTCATACATTTCACATAATACTAATTCAAAAATGATAATCTTAATGCAGTATTAAAAATATCATTTTTTGAATTGCAATATTATGGGGAATGTAATATAGACTATGCATTTTGATCTAGGTGTGAGGTTGAACATTTCAAAAGGAAAGGGGAATATCCCAAGTCCAAGAAAAATCTTAAAGGTATATTCACTTAATATCTCATTTTTTAAGATTTGATTATTTACTTTTGTGTTTTATTCCAAGGAAAAGTACATTATTGTTATATATATATGGTAATAAGTTGTCATTATAAATCTTAAAAGTTAAGATATTCAACACTTCAATATATCAAATCATCTATGGCAATGTTGACTCGATATAAAGCACAATCTATCTAATAAAGGTGAACATTATGCATCAAAATCAACAATATATTTAATAAAGGTAGCAAAAAGAAGTTAGGAGAAATAGAATAGTACTTTACGTGGATTCTGCTCTACTCAAAGATGAGGTATGTTATTTGTGAAGGTAGTAGTCTAACATTAATCTTGTGAATAGACACTAGCAACAACGATATCATTTCCAAGTAACTAGTGGTTCCCTTACACCATGTTAAATAACAGTAAAGTGGAATAAGAATGATAAGAAAGAACCAAAAATTTAAAGTTGATAGTAAAAACAACATGAATTATGGATGTAACAATTTTTTTATATAAAAAACAAAAAACATTGTAAACTAGGATTAACTCAAATTTAATTAAGGTTGCTGAAGAATATGGTTGCTATATTAAGGCTATCAAAGAATGTGGTCATTGTACAAAGGGAATCATGTGAATGGGGGCTCTATATAAAAATTAAAGAGAAGAGGATAAATAGTCAAGTAAGCTAAGATCAAGGGTGAGGAGTCAAAGTAAGAAAATATTTTTATTTTTTTATAAGAAAATTTGTCACATCCACAATCTACTTTTTTTATTAACAAATTTTCTTCTATAAAAAAATAAAAAATATATCTTACTTTGACTCCTCACATTTTTTCTTAGCTTACTCGACTCTTTATCATCTTCTCTTTAATTTTTATATAGAGCACCAATGCACATGATTCCCTGTGTACATTGACCACGTACTTTGGTGGTGTTAAGCCTTAACACGATAACCACGTTCTTAAATAACCTTAATTAAATTCGGGTTGATTTCTAGTTTACAATTTTTTTTATATAAAAGAAAATTTGTTACATCCACAATTCATACCTTTTGTTATTATCAAGGTCAATTTTTGGATTCTTTATTACAATTCTTATTCCACTTTATTGTTATTTAATGTGGTGTAAGGGGACCACCTGTCACTTGGAAATGATATTATTTTTGCTAGTGTGTATTCACAAGATTAATGTCAGACTACTACCTTTATAAACAACATACCCTATATTTGATCAGAGTAGATTACAAGTAGTTTACAATTATATTTCTCCTAACTTATTTTTGTTACCTTTATTAAATAGATAGTTATTTTCAATGCATAATTTAAGTAGGCCTAAGGTATAATTCAAAATTGAAAGTTTACTTTTATTAAATAGATTGTTGATTTCAATGCATAATGTTTATCTTTATTATATAGATTGTTGATTTCAATATATAATTTAAATTCAATATTTATTAAATATTGGTTTGTTGACAACATTGATTCGATATAAAACACACAATTGAAACTATATATTAAAGAGTTGAGTCTCTTGACTTCTAATATTTATAATGACAACTCATTCTATAAAAAAAAGGGTATATAATATATATGAATGATGTAATTTGCATATACCTTTAAGATTTTTATTGAACTTGGAATATGTCCTTGTCCTTTCAAAATGTTCTACCTCACACTTCGATCAAAAAATGTAGCATGTCTTAAGTTCCACATAATACTAATTCAAAAAATGATAATAAAGGGGGTTCTGACAAGTACGCAAAACCTGTTACAAAATGACATTACCAGCTCGCAGGAACACCAATCAAAGACTAGTAAAACATCATAGGTACAAAACTTGAGGTAATCCTCAACCTGCCTAGAAAACAGAAAAAAAGCTAAGGAAAGGCTATCCACAACCAATGAAAAGAGAGGAAAGAACAAAACACAGAGAAACATGAGAAAGGAGAAAACAACACAACAAAACAAAAAACAACAACCATCCATCAGTTTGTAGAAGAAGGCTTAGCAATGAGGTCATAAAGGCTTGCAGTGAAAAAATATGCATCATTATCATTAACAGGGAATCCTCAGTCTTAACCTGCTTATTCTTCTATTTAACATCATGCACATTAACATCCCTTTTAGTAAAATATCTCTTGAAAAAATATAGACTCAGGGCATTGCACAAATCAACAAGTTGAGCAATATTATTTGAAATTGATTTGATTATAAACTCCTGCAAACAAATGTTAGGGTCATCCTTGGTGTCTTTGTCAGATTCAATGATCAAAGACTCCTATTTTGTAGCTTTTTTCTTCAGCCACACAAAGGCATGAAGAGGTTTTTGCTCAGGTTCAGGCTCCTGTCAAAAATGATAATCTTAATACAGTATTAAAATTATTATTTTTTGAATTGTAGTATTATGTGGACTGTAGGATAGGTTATATTTTTCTATCTAAGTGTGAGGTATAATTTTTTTAAAAGACATTGGAATATCCTAGATCCAAGAGAAAGCTTAAAGGTATATGCACTTAGCATGTCCTATTTCATGATTTTATTATTTATTTTTGTGTTTTATTCCAATGGAAAGAACATAGTGTTTATATATACGAGAATAAGTTTTCATTATAAATATTAAAAGTTAAGAGACTCAATATACGAATTCATCTATGACATTGCTAATTCACAAATGATTCAATAAATTGAAGATTTAAATATCTTGACTTCTAATATTTATAATTAAAAATCATTCAATAAAAATGAATTGGTATATAAGATATATGAATGATGTAATTTTCATATACCTTTAAGCTTCCTCTTTCACTTGGGATATTTTCTTGTCCTTTAAAAATATTCTACCTCACACTTAGATTAAAAAATATAGCATGTCCTAAGTTCCACATAATGCTAATTCAAAAAATGATAATCTTAATGCAGTATTAAGATTATTATTTTTTGAATTGTAGTATTATGTGGATACATGCTATGTTTTTTTTTATCTACGATCTAGGTGTATTATGTGTATTAAGATTATCATCTTGATACCGGCTAAGTTTTTTGATCTAAGTGTGAGGTAGAACAATTTTAAAAGACATTGGAACATCTCAGGTCAAAGAGAAAGCTTAAAGTTATATGCACTCAGTATGTCCTTTTTCATGATTTGATTATTTATTTTTGTATTTTCTTATAATGGAAAAAACATAGTATTTATATATATGAGAATAAATTGCCATTATAAAATATTAATAGTTAAGAGACTCAACCCTTCAATATACGAATTTGTGATATTGCTAATTCAATATAAAACACACAACTAATTCCATATATTAAATATTTAAATACCTTGGCTTCTAATATTTATAATGACAAATCATTCTATAAAAAAGAATGGGTATATAAGATATATGAATGTTGTAATTTGCACATACCTTTAAGCTTCCTCTTTCACTTGGGATATTTTCTTGTCCTTTAAAAATATTCTACCTCACACTTAGATTAAAAAATATAGCATGTCCTAAGTTCCACATAATGCTAATTTAAAAAATGATAATCTTAATGCAATATTAAGATTATTATTTTTTGAATTGTAGTATTATGTGGATACATACTATATTTTTTTATCTAAGATCTAAGTGTATTATGTGTATTGAAATATCTCACGTCCAAGAGAAATATTAAAGTTATAAGCACTTAGTATGCCCTTTTCCACAATTTGATTATTTATTTTTGTGTTTTCTTCCAATGGAAAGTACATAGTGTTTATATATATATATATATGATAATAAGTTGTCATTATAAATCCTAAAATTTAAGAGAATCAACCTTTCAATATATGGAATCATCTATGATATTGCTAATTCAATATAAATCACATAATTGATCCCATATTTTAAATATTTGAATATCTTGACTTCTAAGATTTATAATGACAATTCATTCTATAAAATATAATGGGTATATAAGATATATGAATGATATAATTTGCGTATACCTTTAAGCTTTCACTTGGACTTGGGATATTCCCCTCTTTTCAAAATGTTCTACCTCATGCTTAGATAGAAAAATGTAGTCTGTCATACATTCCACATAATACTAATTCAAAAATGATAATCTTAATGAAGTATTAAAATTATTATTTTTTGAATTGTTGTATTATGTGGAATGTAAGATAGACTACGCATTTAGATCTAGGTGTGAGGTTGAATATTTCAAAAGGAAAGGGGATTATCCCAAGTTCAAGTGAAAGCTTAAAGGTATATGCACTTACTATCTTCTTTTAATGATTTTATTATTTACTTTTGTGTTTTCTTCCAATGGAAAGTACATTATTGTTATATATATGATAATAAGTTATCATTATAAATATTAAAAGTTAAGAGACTCAACACTTCAATTTATCAAATCATCTATGACATTGCTAATTCAATATAAAGTACAATCTATTTAATAAAGGTAGCAAAATAAAGTTAGAAGAAAGCTCTGCTCGAAGATGGGGTATGTTGTTTGTGAAGGTAGTAGTCTAACATGAATCTTGTGAATAGACACTAACAACAACAATATCATTTCCAAGTAACAAGTGGTTCCCTTACACCATGTTAAATAAAAGT
Organism: Wollemia nobilis; assembly: GCA_028583015.1. Classification (NCBI taxonomy): domain Eukaryota; kingdom Viridiplantae; phylum Streptophyta; class Pinopsida; order Araucariales; family Araucariaceae; genus Wollemia; species Wollemia nobilis. The sequence goes on from JAQPPZ010014034.1 coordinate 37,553, forward strand.
AAAGTGAAATAAGAATTATAAGAAAGAATCAAAAATTTGAAGTTGATAATAAAAATTACATTGATTGTAGAGGTATCAAATTTTTTATATAAAAAATAAAAAACATTGTAAACTAGGAATTAACTCAAATTTAATTAAGGATGTTGAAGAACATGGTTGCTATATTAAGGCTACCAAAGAATGTGGTCATTGTACAAAGGGAATCATATGCATGGGCGCTCTATATAAAAATGAAAGGGAAGAGGATAAAGAGTCAAGTAAGTTAAGATCAAAGGTGAGGATTCAAAGTAAGAAAATATTTTTATTTTTTTATAAGAAAATTTGTTACATCCACAATCTAATTTTTTTATTAATAAATTTTCTTCTATAAAAAATAAAAAAATTGCTTACTTTGACTCCTCACCCTTGATATTATCTTACTTGACTCGTTATCATCTTCAATTTAATTTTTATATAGAGCACCATGCACATGATTCCGTGTGTACATGACCACGTACTTTGGTGGCCTTAACACAATAACCATGTTCTTCAACAACCTTAGTTAAATTTGGGTTGATTTCTAGTTTAAATTTTTTTTTTATATAAAAGAAAATTTGTTAAATCCATAATTCATACTTTTTGTTATTATCAAGTTCAAATTTTGGGTTATTTCTTACAATTCTTATTCCACTTTACTGTTATTTAGTGTGGTGTAAGAGGACCACCTATCACTTGGAAATGATATCATCATTTCTAGTGTGTATTCACAATATTAATGTCAGACTACTACCTTTATAAATAATATACCCCATATTTGAGCAGAGCAGATTACACTTAGTTTACAATTATATTTATCCTAACTTATTTTTGTTACCTTTATTAAATAGATAGTTATTTTCAATGCATAATTTAAGTAGGCCTAAGGTATAATTCTAAATTGAAATTTTATATTTATTAAATAGATTATTGATTTCAATGCATAATGTTTACCTTTATTAAATAGATTGTTGATTTCAATACATAATTTAAATTGAATATTTATTAAATATTGGGTTGTTGAAAATGTTGATTTGCTATAAAGCACACAATTGAAACCATATATTAAAGAGTTGGGTCTCTTGACTTTGAATATTTATAATGACAACTCTTTCTATAAAAAAAAAAAGGGTATATAATATATATGAATGATGTAATTTGCATATACCTTTAAAATTTTTATTGAACTTGGAATATGTCCTTGTCCTTTCAAAATGTTCTACCTCACACTTTGATAAAAAATGTAGCATGTCTTAAGTTTCACATAATATTAATTCAAAAATTGATAATATTTTTTTGATCATTTAAAGATAGTAGATTAAAAGGGGATTTTACAGGGACCCAAAACCTGAATACAGAAAGCAGAGCCTGCCATCATAAGAACTAACCAAAAAGAGTCAGAGAAGGAACAAACCCAACCAACCTAGAGGTGAACCTCACCCAAAAAAAGAGCCAAGAAAAAACAAACTAAAGGCTCTCCACAACCACCACAAGAGAGAGTAGACAAAGTACAAAGAAGTGGGAGAAAAGAGTAACCCACAAAAACATAGAGCAAAACGCAACCATTATTTCTCAGAAGCAATATTGGCCAAGAGATCATGCAATATTTGAGTGGAAAAGTCTGCTTCAGCAATAATATCATTGATAGGGGTCTCCTCAATCTTCACCTTCTTATTATTACGTTTAGCGCCAGAATCTTCAGTATCATTAACAAAATTTTCAGAGAAGGATCTTAAGAAAAAATGAATATTCAAGGCATTACGTAAATCCATGAGCTGAGCAATACTATTAGAGGTTGATTTGATGATATACTCATGCAGGGAAATATTAGGGTCATCCTTGGTGTCTTCATAAGATTCAATGACCATGGACTATTGTTGCTTTACTTTGTTCTTCAAATGAACGGAAGCACGAAGAGGTTTTTGCACTGGTTCAATCTTTGGTTCAGGCTCCAAATTTAGGTCATAATCACTATCACTTTTAGTGGGAGCTTCTCTGATTTTTTTTCGTAACAATACCACATCTTTGACAATTTAATGTTTCTTAGCAAAAAATTTTGGCTTAGAGGAGGAAGGAGGAGCAGAATGGGAAGAAATGATCTTAGGGGAGCTCGACTTGGGTTTAGGTTCAAAGGTAGGGATTAGGATAACACCATCCGGATAATGAGTCAAGCAGTTATTATAATGGACTTTAAACAAGCCATGATGGATGGGCAATTTGGAACCTTGTTTATTTCTAATCTCCTCAATGACATGACTGACAGAATTGAAAATAAATTTGGAATATTCAAAACCCTAACCTCATGATAATGGTTATAAAAAGCAAAGTGGAAACTTTTTAAAGGCTTATTTGGATCATCGACAGTGACATACTCCATTATTGGCTTGAGGACATTCTTGAATGGAAAAGGAAGCTCATCGTGTTGCATGCCAAGCTTGGCTCTCCTACACAGATATTTGTCAGAAATATCCTTCAGCTATGTATTCCAATTGTGTTTCTCCCTTTTAATAGACCTTCCTTTCGGTTGTTAACCAGTTAGCTCCACAAAAGTATGAACATATAAAATAAAATATTTGCCTTGGACGGTAACCTTCCCAACTTCCCAAGACTCTAGGAAGGCCAGAGTAATTTTAGGGTCTTCTCCATCAAACAACTTGAAGAACCAAACAATTTTTTTTCCAGTAAGAATACTTTTAGCAATAGTGTCAAACGTAATATTAATATAGTAGTGTCAAAAAATGATAATCTTAATATAATATTAAGATTACCATTTTTTGAATTGTAGTATTATGTCGAACGTAGGACAGGTTACATTTTTCGATCTAAGTTTGAGGTATAAAATTTTTTAAAAGACATTGGAATATCCGAGATCCAAGAGAAAGCTTAAAGGTATATGCACTTAGCATGTCCTATTTCATGATTTGATTATTTATTTTTGTGTTCTCTTCCAATGGAAAGAACATAGTGTTTATATATATGAGAATAAGTTGTCATTATAAATATTAAAAGTTAAGAGACTCAACCCTTCAATATATGGAATCATATGTGATATTTTTGATGCAATATAAAGCACACAACTGATTCCATATATAAAATATTTAAATATCTTGATTTCTAATATCTATAAATATAAATCATTTTATAAAAAAGAATGGTTATATAAGATATATGAATGATGTAATTTGCATATATCTTTAAGATTTCTCTTGGAATTGAGATATTCCCTTGTCCTTTCAAAATGTTCTACCTCACACTTAGATAAAAAAATGTAGCGTATCTTAAGTTCCACATAAAGCTAATTCAAAAAATGATAATCTTAACGTAAAATTAAGATTATCATTTTTTGAATTGTAGTATTATGTGGATACATGTTACGTTTTTTGATCTAAGATATAAATGTATTATGTGTATTAAGATTATCATCTTAATACATGCTACATTTTTTGATCTAAGTATGAGGTACAACATTTTTAAAATACATTGGAATATCCTAGATCCAAGAGAAAGCTTAAAGGTATATGCACTCAGTATATCCTTTTCACGATTTGATTATTTATTTTTGTGTTTTATTCCAATTGAAAAACATAGTGTTTATATATATGAGAATAAGTTGTCATTATTAATATCAAAAGTTAAGAGACTCAACCCTTCGATATACGAAATCATCTGTGATATTTCTAATTTGATATAAAGCACACAATTGATTCCATATATTAAATATTTAAATCTCTTGACCTAATATTTATAATGATAAATCATTTTATAAAAAAGAATGGGTAAATAAGATATATGAATGATGTAATTTGCATATACCTTTAAGATTCCTCTTTGACTTGGGATATTCTCTTTTCCTTTCAAAATAATCTACCTCACACTTAGATTCAAAAATATAGCCTGTCCTAAGTTCCACATATTGCTAATTCAAAAAATAATAATATTAATGTAGTATTAAGATTATTATTTTTTGAATTGTAGTATTATGTCTATACATGCTATGTTTTTTGATCTAAGTGTGAGGTAGAACATTTTTAAAAAACATTGGAATATCCCAGGTCCAAGAGAAAGCTTAAAGTTATATGCACTAGTATGTCCTTTTTCACGATTTGATTATTTATTTTTTTGTTTTCTTCCAATGGAAAGTATATAGTATATATATATATATATATATATATGAGAATAAGTTGTCATTATAAATCTTAAAATTTAAGAGAATCAACCCTTCAATATATGGAATCATCTATGATATTGCTAATTCGATATAAATCACACAACTGACTCCATATTTTAAATATTTGAATCTCTTGACTTTTAAGATTTATAATGATAACTCATTTTATAAAAGATAATGGGTATATAAGATATATGAATGATGTAATTTGTATATATCTATATGTTTGCTCTTCTACTTGGGATATTCCCCTGTCCTTTAAAAATTTTCTACCTCGTGCTTAGATAGAAAAATGTAGTTTATATTACATTCTGCATAATACTAATTCAAAAATGATAATATTTTTTTAGTAATATTAAGAGAAAGGAGGGTTTTGAAAGGGACCCCAAAACCTTTTATAGAGAAACCTGCCATAAAGGCAACCAGAAGAGAAAACCATAAAACACAACAAAGAAAAGAGGCCCTCCAAAAAACATCAAGGAAAATATAATGAAAATAATCAATGAGAGAACAGAGAGAGTTCTATAGTATTAAGTCAATTTTTTGGGAAATATTACCAGATGTTTGAGCAACCTCCTCAACATAATCCAATGTCATTTTGACAGAACTCCAAATCGCACGTTACTTAATTTCCATCAATTTTAAACTATGCAAAAGTGCACTCTTCTTCAAAGAAGCTTCCCTCGAGAAATAAACATCAACCACCATTTTATCCTTAATAAAATATTTAGGAAGAACCTCCACATCATCCTGGAGGGATAAGGGAGAGGACTCCACCACATCCCTCTTTTTAAAACTCAACCATTATGACTTATAGGTGCAATTGCCTTCTGCCACGCTGACAGAAGGAGGACCCCCCATCACTGGAGTGGCCACTAAAAAACCATGGAATTTTTAATTATCTCATCCATAGAGCTCTTAACCACATATCCCCTAATACCTATAGCAGAAACGTGAACCTTGCAGGAGATCTTATCTAGGCCAAAACCCATAGAAAACAAGTAAACATCCTCAAAGTCCTCACTCAAACTCTTGGAAGCCACCAAAGCTTGGCCAGGAGTAGGGATTGGAAGAGCATCCAAATATTTTAGAATATCCTCCACCGCGATCCCTTTATCAACCGTAGCTTGCTCAAAAACCAAAATGACCAATCCTTGGTGAAGGGGGAACTAACCATGCCCACCTTGAACAACTAGCATCGACTTCCTCATAGAATGAAACAAAAATAAGGGGATATTCATCCACATTTATCTCCTAAGATGATTCAAAAACATAGTGTGAAAACTATGTATGACATCATACATAGAATCCAACGTAAAAAAGTCCATAACAACCTTAATCACCTTATCCCATGGTAGAGACAAAGCCTTGACATTGTACCTATTCTATATTCTAGGTAAAAATTCATCTCCTTCTAGGAAGAAGCCATCTCGACTCTACAAAAATCTAAAATGGCTAAGATCCAACTTTTACCCATCCCTCCTTCCACGTAGCAGTCATCCATTTGGAAATAACCAGGTTATATCTATAAAAATTTTGAACACATTCTAGTAAGTCCCCATTCTTCAAAATTGATTTAACCTCTTAATCAATAATCAGAGCATCAAGCTCCACCCTAGATTTAACTTGCTTCAACTTGGGCCCATAAATTTTAGCCTTCCCCATATTCAAATAGGGCACATAATCCCTATTCCTTAAAACCACACTCTTCCACACCAAGAATCCAAAGAAAGAGACACCCTAACAAACAATAAAACACAGGATACCCAAAATAGGCCTGATCACAAATAGACATTCATACCCATCATAGGCATAACCTAATCCTTCAAGCCAATTATGAAAGTCCATAGAAACAGAGTCTCATGAACACCAAGAATAACCAAAGAGCCAAAAATTCTCCACCATACTTCAAAAATAATAGAATGCACCAAGGATAGCTCAAGTTAAATATACTTCGAGATACATCCCGATGCCAACAATAAAGGGGAAATAAAATTCAAAATTCAAAATTTTAAATGAAGACATCTCCACGAAGCTCGGGAAGTAAATGTCAACCACCACCCTATACTTCAATCAACAACTGCAACTGCACCATAACCTTACCCACCAAAGTGAATGAAGGTAAACCTCCTGACAAAAATTAATGAAATTTATTATTGACACAATGGATACTATTAGAAGGGAAGTTCCTCTACCAAATAGAATATCATGGATTATATACCTCTATATTCACCATCAAGTCCCCTACTAAATTTCCTTCTCTAAAAACATGTACAATCAAAACTTTGTCCAAGGATTGAATAATTCCAACAGCTGAGGACCGGACCAACTAAGATTTGCCACAAAATCCTTGTTCATCCTAGAAGAACACTTTACATTTAATCCACCATATTTCTTCCTTCTACAAAGCTTCTCCCAAGAGACCAGATGAAATTTACCTTTTAGCTGAGGACCAGACAAGAAAAGCCTTACAAATTCTATCTAGCTTTGCTGCCACTTTACCTAGAAGGTGGAATAAGGATAAAAAACATATAAGGGTGCTCTGCAAAGTAATTTGGACCAGCACCACCTTCCCCACTTGGCTTAGAAGAGCCCCATTCCAGGATTCTAATTTTTTATGAATTATTTCAACCACCATAGTCTAGAGATCATCTTTGACATGTCCAATAAAAAGTGGAAGACCAAGATAAAGGGATGGGAGAGAGGCAATCCTACAATTTAGAATGTAGTAAATGATAATCTTAATACAGTATTAAAACTATCATTTATTGAATTGCAGTATTATGTGGAATGTAAGATAGACTACATAGTTCGATCTAGGTGTGAGGTTGAACATTTCAAAAGAAAAGGGGAATATCCCAAGTCAAAGCAAAATCTTAAAGGCATATGCATTCTATATCCCCTTTTTATGATTTTATTATTTTTGTGATTTCTTCCAATGGAAAGTACATTGTTGTTATATATATGAGAATAAATTATCATTATAAATCTTAAAAGTTAAGAGACTCAACACTTGAATATATCAAATAATCTATGACAATGGTGATTCAATATTAAGAAAAAATTATTTAATAAAGGTATACATTATGCATTGAAATCAACAATCTATTTAAAAAAGGTAAACATTTAATTTAGAATTATATCTTAGGTGTACTTAAATTTTACATTGAAATCAATAATATATTTAATAAAGGCAGCAAAAAGAAGTTAGGAGAAATAAAATTGTAAACTATGTGGAATCCGCTCTGCTCGAAGATGGGGCATGTTGTTTGTAAAGGTAGTAGTATGACATGAATCTTTTGAATACACGCTAGCAACATTGATATCATTTCAAAGTGACGGGTGGTTCCCTTATACCATATTAAATAATAGTAAAGTGTTATAAAGATTATAATAAAGAACCCAAAATTTAAACTTGATAATAAAAAAACATTGATTGTGGATGTAACAAATTTTATTATATAAAAAAAAAAAAAAAATTAAAGTAGAAAACAACCCAAATTTAATTAAGGCTACCCAAGAACGTGGTTTTTGTATTAAGACCACCAAAGAACATGGTCGTTATACACACAATATCATGTGCATGGGTGCTCTATATAAAAATGAAAGGGACGAGGATAAAGACTCAAATAAGCTAATATCAAGGGTGAGGAGTCAAATTAAGAGATTTATTTTTTTATAAGAAAATTTGTTACATCCACTATACACTTTTTTTATTAAGAAAATTTCTTATATAAAAAACAAAAACAATCGCTAACTTTGACTCCTCATCCTTGATCTTAGCTTACTTGGCTCTTTATCCTCTTCCATTTCATTTTTATATAGAGCGTCCATGCACATGATTCCCTTGTCTACAGTGACCACATTCTTTGGTGGCCTTACTACAACAACCACGTTCTTGGGAAGCCTTAATTAAATTCGGGTTGATTCCTAGTTTACAATTTTTTTTTGTTTTTTATATAAGAAAATTTATTACATCTACAACCCATACATTTTTTATTATCAAGTTCAAATTTTGGGTTCTTTCTTACAATTCTTATTCCACTTTTCTATTATTTAATGTGTTGTAAGAGGACCACCCATCACTTGGAAATGATATCATTATTGCTAGTGTGTATTCACATATGCCCCATATTCAAGCAGAGATATTTATTCTAATTTATTTTTGTTACCTTTATTAAATAGATTGTTGATTTCAATGCATAATTTAAGTAGGCCTAAGGTATAATTCTAAATTGAATGTTTACCTTTATTAAATAGATTTCTGATTTCAATGCATAATATTTATTAAATAGATTGTTGATTTCAATGCATAATTTAAATTGAATGTTTACCTTTTTTTTAAAATTGAATGTTTATTACATATTGGTTTGTTGATAATGTTGATTCTATATAAAGCACACAATTGAATCCATATATTAAAGAGTTGAGTCTCTTGACTTCTAATATTGATAATGACAACTCATTCTATAAAAAAAAATGTGTATATAATATATATGAATGATGTAATTTGCATATACATTTAAGATTTCTATTGAACTTGAAATATTCCCTTGTATTTTCAAAATATTCTATCTCAGCTTATATAAAAAAAATGTAGTCTGTCTTAAGTTCCACGTAATACTAATTCAAAAAATGATAATATTAATACAGTATTAAGATTATTATTTTTTGAATTCTAGTATTATGTGGAATGTAGGATAGGTTACGTTATGATCTTAAGTGTGAGGTACAACATTTTTAAAAGACATTGCAATATCCAAAATTTAAGAGAAATATGAAAGGTATATGTACTTAGTATGTCCTTTTTCATGATTTGATTATTTATTTTTGTGTTTTCTTCCAATGGAAAGAACATAGTGTTTATATATGAGAATAAGTTGTCATTATAAATCTTAAAATTTAAGAGACTCAACCCTTCAATATATCGAATCATTTGTGATATTGCTGATTCGATACAAAGTAGCATGCAAATGATTCCATATATTAAAGATTTGAATTTCTTAATTTATAATATTTATATTGAAAAATCATTCTATAAAAAAGAATGAGTATATAAGATATATGAATGATGTAATTTGCATATACCTTTAAGCTTTATCTTGGACTTGGGATATTTCCTTGTCCTTTCAAAATGTTCTACCTCATGTTTAGATAAAAAAATGTAGCCTGTCTTAAGTTCTACATAATTTTAATTCAAAAAATGATAATCTTCATGCAGTATTAATATTATCATTTTTTGAATTGTAGTATTATGTGGATACAGGCTATGTGTTTTTGATCTAATATCTAAATGTATTATGTGTATTAATATTATCATCTTAATATAGGCTACATTTTTTGATCTAAGTGTGAGGTACGACATTTTTAAAAGACATTAGAATATCCTAGATCCAAGAGAAAGCTTAAAGGTATATGCACTCAGTATGTCCTTTTTCATGATTTGATAATTTATTTTTTTTGTTTTCTTCCAATTGAAAGAACATAGTGTTTATATATGAGAATAAATTTTCATTATATATCTTAAAAGTTAAGAGACTCAACCATTCAATATAGAGAGTCATCTATGATATTGTTGATTCGATATAAAACACACAATTGATTCCATATATTAAATATTTTAATCTCTTAACTTCTAATATTTATAATATAAATCATTCTATAAAAAATAATGGGTATATAAGATATATGAATTATGTAATTTTCATATACCTTTAAGCTTTCTCTTTGACTTGGGATATTCCCTTGTACTTTGAAAATGTTCTACCACACACTTAGATCAAAAAATGTAGTTTGTCTTAAGTTTCACATAATGCTAATTCAAAAAATGATAATCTTAATGCAGTATTAAGTTTATCATTTTTTGAATTGTAGTATTATGTGGATACAAATTAAATTTTTTGATCTAATCCTAAGATAAATATAAAATTTATTCATATTAATTAAAAGTGAAATAAATATGGTGTTGATTGTAATATATCAATTTAATCCCTAGTTAAACATTAACATTGTCATATTTATTAGAGTGATGTGCAACATATTACATCTCTTATTTTCTATTCCTCTATACATTTGATTGACATAGTGAAGGCTTGTGTATTTTAGATATAAATTCTAACATTCAAATTCAAAGGAGCTAAGGTGTGAAAGCTTGGTGTTTTAAAGATAAGATCTAAGGTTCAAACTCAAAGGAGTTAAGGTATGTCTCTTTACATGTATAATTTACCTAAGAAAATATTTGATGGTCTAATATAAGGATAAAGGAGCTAAAGACCTGCAAAGTTATGTAAATCTTAAAAGTTGATTATCATGTCTGTAATATTACCAATAAGTAAAACATGTAATGTATTCATACTAATTGGAGTGAACAAGAGATGGGGTTGATTGTGACATATCAATCAAACCCTAGCTTAACATAATTATAGTAATATTGATTGGAGTGATGTGCAACCTAGTAGATCCCTTCATTTCTATTCCTCTACATCTTGAGTGACATTATTAATGCTTGGGTACTTTACATATAAGGTCTATCGTTCAAATTCAAAGGAACTAAGGTGTGAGTGCTTAGGTTTTTTAGAGATAAGGTCTAAGGTTCAAATAAAAAGGAGCTAAGGTATGTATGTTTCCATGTGTAATTGATGTAAGGAAGTATATGAAGGTTTAATATAAGGATAAAGGACCAAATACCTATAAGGTAGTGTGAATCTTAAAATTTATTTATCATGTATGCAATATTACAAATAATTTGTATATAAACTATTATACATTCATTAGAATAATTGGTCAAATGTTCTTTTAATATAAAAGTAAAAAGTAAAAGTAAATTTTAATGTCCATGAGTTCATAAACCATGTAAGATAACCCTAGAAGGTGTTATTTATATATTACATGTTTATCCAACCAAATATTGGCTACTCAAGTATGGTATACAACTCTACCTCAATTGGATTTGAACCTTGAACTTTCTATTTGAAGTTCCAAAGCATTGTTGTTGGCCTCCTCAAGTTGTACATGAAAACCTTCCACTTTTGTCTTGTCTCATTACATGTGGATTATTTTCAAGCAAGAAAAGGTCCTCATTTCCTTTAAAATAGATGAATGCACATGATTCAAACTCAAAATGTAAAGTTTTAAGCACCTTAATGCACCCTTTCATAGCCATAATAGCATTGCTTATCAATGATAAATTTCAAATTCCTTCCCTATGAAGAAGAGGAACATGCACCCCTATTGTAAATGCTACTAAGACAAAGCAGGAAGGTTGCACTCTTCCAAATTAAAAATACACATAGTCTTAATGAATCATAATATATCTCTCCCCTATTGAATCTCCATTTTTGCTAATTATTTCTGTATTATAAGACTAATGTCAAGTTTTTTAAAGTATTTTTAGGAGCAAGAATTTTTCTTTAAAAGAAAAAAAGAAGAAGAGTAAATTCATCCTAGGATTTCAAAGAAGAACTAAAGTCTCTAAAAATAATTCCTACATTATCAAATGAGGGAAATCCATACTCGCTTTTATACCATGTTGAAATTCAAAATATTTTCTAGAAACAAATAAAAGCAAACCATACACTCAAATCTTATATTGAGAACAAAAATGATGAAAAAGAGAAGGATTTCATGGGCACTCATAGGCACAATAAATAATTACTACACCCATAGATAATATTATACAACACTCCAATGATTGAATGAGGAATGTGAGGGGTATTTATAGCAATACCATAACCCTAATTACATCATAGTGTTTAACCTAAGCTAACAAAAAAAGAGGGCTTTAGGTTAATTGCAAGTAATAAATATGATTAAACAAGGTTAATCACAACCCACAAGACTTAAATAATAAAATATTACAAATAATTAATAAATTATACAGTGAAATATCCTTAGGTCTATCTATATGTATAATTGACCTAATGAAGTGTTAGCATGACACATTAGGTTATGTAAGGGTATGTGTAAGGGTATGTCCCTTCACATTATATTGTATAAATATTCATCATTGACTTAATGTAATATAGTGCTTCATATTTACATCTAAATATCATATGGTATCAGAGTAAGGTTAACACCAGGGTAGTCATCAAGTCTAATTAAGCCTACACTCACTTGAAGAACTGGTCAAAATATAGAAGTGCCATCTCCTTGTGCACATCAAATACTTAAAACCATAAAACCAGACATAAACGTGATGGATAATTTTTTTTATTAATATATATATATATATATATATATATATATATATATATATATATATTTTGCTTGCGTTTGTGCACACCGTAGGTGATATTGATGGACTATATAACCACCTGCCCATTTGGAAATATCACCAGGAATTAAAAAAAAAAACATACCACAGTAGCCCCAGTTCATCATATGAAAGCACCCCTGCTCCCGAGCCACTCATCCCAACTGTAGCTACGTAGCCACCAAACGAAGAAAAAAAACCTTGGCAGATGGAGACCTTGATTGTGCAAAGTGTGGTGGGGGTGTATCAAACACGTGACCTTAAGATCTTTAGTCTACCGCTTTCCTAACTAAGCACAATTGTACTATCAAAGTGCAGTAGAGTAGGTCATTCATGCGCAGACGCTTCCAATCACTCTGCAAGAAAAAATTAGGCATCTCGTCTGCGAGTAGATATCGCCTTAATGGCTGGATATTAATAAAGTCATTATATTTGATATATAATATCATGGAGACATAACATATTGGCACTAGTTCCTGCAAATAAGCCTAGGATGAATCTTCAACCGAAATTACTTGTGCTTGCATTGATGCACTATATATATAAATTCAAGTGACTTTATTATATGTAAAATTATTTGATAAAATTAAAATTATAAAGTAACTTTATATAACTGAATATAAAGTTATATATAATAAAGTTTTATAAAGTTATATATAATAAAGTTGCATATTTAAAAAATAATAATAATAATACAAATTATTAAAAAAAAAACTTAAAGGTAACCTTACTGCAACATTCTTTTTTTTGCCCTGGTGAAATGGTGATATAAAATGCTCCCAAAAATTTTCTCTTCGATTCTCAAGTCTTCAAAGGTGATCATTATGTAGTATCAAAAATAAAGATTCAAGCCATTCTTGAATTCGAATGCTTATGGGAGATTGTTATTGGTATTGAGCAACATCCATAGACAACTGACAAGGATCAAGAGATATTTGATCACTGGAACCGCAAGGCCCGCATGATCCTTCTACTTGGTATCTCGGATGATGTCCAACCTCATGTTTAGGATGCTAAGACTTCTACTGAAGTATGGATGAAGTTGCAACAAGTGTATGAATCTAAGAACCAAAATCAAATTATTCATCTTCAAGGATAGTTGCACACTCTCAAGTTGAAAGGTGGCAAAAAATTGGAATTATTTCTTTGTCAAGTAGCTATGCTCTATGCCTCCCTAAAAGCACTAGGAGAGACTGTGGAAGATAAGCTCCTTGTACCCATTGTCCTAAGAGCACTCTTGAAGTCGTATCACACCTTTGTGACATCCTTGAACATCCTGAAGTAGAAGCTAGATTTTGAAGAATTGGTCAACCTATTGCAACAAGAGGAAGCATTCCATGAGAACTCAAATGAAGAAGAGCAAGCCATGATAACGAATCATAAGGGCACAATGACATTCAACCAGAAAGGAAAAGACCAACAAAATCCCAACAAGCCAAAAAAGAGTTGCTTGATTTGTGGTAAAAAGGGCCATGACTTGAAATATTGTTGGTACAATTATTTTACTCAGGGTGATTCAAGTAACAAGAATTCCAAGCAAAAAGGACCACCTCCTAAGAACAAGGGGGAGTGGAACCAATGGAGACCCCATCGACAATAGCAAGGGAATGTTGCTAATGCTGAAGATGAAGAGGAGACCGAGAATTTTGCTCTTGCTCATCAGGAGCAACCATCCACCCCTACCACTTGGTATGTTGATTCAGGAGCTTCCAGGCACATGACTGGCCAAAAATATTGGTTTGTCTCATTGGATGAAAAATCTTATCCAGGACAGGTACATTTGGGAGATGACACACCCTATAACATTGAAGGAATAGGCAATGTACAAATTCATATTGGAAAGTATTATTACCAGATAAAGAAGATCTTGTATGTGCTCAAAATCAAGAAGAACCTCTTATTTGTCAATCAGATGTTGGATAATAATTTGCGAGTGGATTTTAATACTGTGGATGGAGAAAAATTTTGTGTCATTCGAGATAAAGCTAGATATTCTCACATCGTCTCTATAGCATCAGGAGTTGTGAAGATGTTCTTGCTTGATTTTGTGGCTTCCAACAATCAAGAGCTCATTGTTTGTGTTGTATATGTCCCTACCCTTTGGCACCAATGATATGGACATATGAATCCCCACTACTTGATGACCTTACAAAAGCATGATTTGGTACATGGTATTCCATCACTTGCCCTTTCTTCTACCATTTTTTCTACTTGCATAGCAAGAAAACAACACAAAATTCTATTTGAGGCTAGCACATATCATGCTAAAGGACCTCTTGATGTGATTCACACCGATCTATATGGACCGTTAGAGGCTAGCCACACTAGCCTTCAATATTTCTTGCTCTTTGTTGATGACTACTCCAAAAAATGTGGATGTATTGCTTGAGATCAAAGGATGAAACCTTTCAATATTTCAAGGAGTTCAAAGCTCTTGTGGAGAATTCTGCTCACTATCATATTCATGCACTCCGCTCAGATCGAGGGGGAGAGTACACATCAAATGAATTCTCTACCTTCTTAAAGGAACATGGGATTCAACAACAATTAACCACATCATACATGCCACAATAAAATGGATTTTGTGAAAGGTAAAATCGTACCATCATGGAAATGGTAAGAAGCATGCTAAAAGATGCACAATTGAGTCCAGCATTTTGGGCTGAGGTAGTGAACACTACCGTATACTTGTTGTTCAGGGAATGACTCCTCAAGAAGCATGTTTAGGAGAGAAACCATCCATTTCTCATCTTTGAGTGTTTGGTTGTACTGCCTACATGCATATTTCCAAAGATAAATGAAATAAAATTGAAGAGAAGTCCTTAAGGTGTATTCTTCTCGGGTATAGTAGTGAATCTAAAGGATATAGGCTCATGGAACCTACTACTTAGAAGATTTATGTTAGTAGAGATATTATATTTGATGAAAATGGTAACCCTCCAACCAATCCACCTACAACACCATCTGATCCTAACAATGGTTTGAGACTCATCCATGATGATGAAGATAATAATAGCGGAGCTACTCCTATTGGAATTTTACCTCCAAATCATTCGAGTCGACCATTATGGTATAGAAAGACATTGCAAGATTCCCATCTAAGTGCTCCACCTAAAACTTCTACCTCTAGACCATGAACACATAGCATGGCTCATGAGGAAGTGAATTTGGCATTAATGAGCACCATAGTAAATAACCCTAAACCTAAAATAGTTTATGAAGCTCTTGAGTTGCCACATTGGAAGTCAACCATGGAGGCTGAGTATAATTCATTGATGAAAAATGGTACAAGGGAGCTAGTTGATCTTCCACGACGGAAGAAGGCCATAGGATGTAAATGGGTATTTAAAATAAAGTATAAAGTTGATGGAGCACTCGATAAGCACAAGGTTCATTTAGTTACAAAAGGGTATGCACAAGAGGAAGGCATCAACTATGAAGAGACATTTGCACCTACAGCAAAGATCAAGACCATTCATATTATTTTTGCAATGGCAGCACAATTTGGTTGGAAGGTACATCAAATGGATGTCAAGAGTGCATTCCTAAATGGAGACTTAGCAGAAGAGGTCTACATGAAGTAACCTGAGGGATTTTTCCTTGATCCAGGTAAAGGAAAAGTGTGTAGATTGATCAAGTCTCTGTATGGTTTGAAATAGCCTCCACAATCCTGGTATATCAAAATTGATGAACACCTTTTACAACATGGCTTTTTTCAGAGTCCATATGATCTTAATATCTACCTTCGACAACCTGGGGGAGAGACAACCATTGTTGTAGTGTATGTCGATGATTTAGTTATCACATGGAATACTGAGGATTTGATTTTATCTTGCAAGGATGATCTCAAAAAATCATTGAAAATGTATAATCTTGGTTTACTTCACTATTGCCTTGGATTGGAAGTCTGGAAAATACAAGATCAAATATTTATTTCTCAGATAAAGTACACCAAGACCTTATTGGAAATATTCATAATGATAGAGTGTCAACCCATGCCCATGCCAATTGAACCTGATCTACATCTATCTCGTCAGGATAGCTCTCCATAGGTAGATGCAACTCTCTATCATTAGTTGATTGGAGGGTTAATTTACCTGACATATACAAGATCAAATATTTGCTATGCTATTATTTATCTATCTAGGTTTATGCATGAACCTATGAAATCTCATCGGACAACAACTAAGCATGTGTTGAGATACATTCAGGGTACTACTAGTTATGGCCTGGAGTACAAAAAGAATGATAAATTCTTCTTGATTGGATACACAAATGCATATTATGGAGGATCCTTGGATGATAGGAGATCAAAAATAGGATATGTGTTCTTCCTTGGATCTGGATCGATTTATTGGGGTAGTAAAAAATAAAGTATCACATCAAAGTCTTCCATAGAGTCAGAGTATCATGTTGTTACCGATGTTTTTTGTGAGGCAGTATGGGTATGTTGCATTTTTATAGACATTAGAATTCTACAGAGTTAACCTACACTTATGCACTACGATAATTAGGGTATTTTAAAACTAGTTTGCAATCCTATTTTTCATGAGTGCACCAAACACATTGAGATACAAGTGCACTTCATTCGTGACCATGTATTCTTGCATAGTATTCAACTCTAGTACATTTCCACGAAGGAGCAATTTGCTGATGTTTTCACAAAATCTCTAGATCATGGAAAGTTTGAATAATTTCAATGTTTCCTCTATTTTTCTTTGAATACCTAATGTATTATTGGGGGAATGGTAGCATAACACATTAGGTTATTGTTGGCATTTTTGCCACATTATGTTGATTATTGATTGTTCATGCATAAGATGTTGAAATTCTCACTCCTCTACAGGTTTTGATGCAAAAAAATGCCTAAGTCCGAAGACTGTCGCGAAATCGCGACAAAAAATAGCATGGAGAGCCAAAGTTGAAAACCGTCGCGATATCGCGACATGTCGCGTTATCGCGGGTCGGATGAGGAGAGAGAAAACAAACGCAAAGTTGTCGCGATTTCGCGACGTGTCAAAAAATCACGGTCAGCGCAGTCAACGACAGCAGGGGGTAAAACCGTCGCGATATCGCGACGTGTTGGAGAATCGTGGTCAAAATGGTCAACGGAGGCTGAGCGACAAAGTTGTCGCGAAATCGCGACATGTCGCATTTTCGTGACTTGCGATGGCCAGGGAGCATAAGGTTAGAAAAGGTCATGAAATCATGACATAACTCAGCAGAGGGTGATGGCGACAAACGATGTAGCGATATCACGACGGAATAGCGAGCAAGGCACACAAGGCAAAAGACGTAGCGAAATCGCGACGTGTCACATTTTCGTGGCGTAGGTGGACAGAAGAGTTTAAGGCATGAATACGTCGCGATTTCATGACATTTTTGAAGATGAGGCCAAGCAAGACGAAGACGTCACGAAATCGTGACGGAAGTGGGAACAAGTGGAGAAGCAAGAAACGTCATGATTTCATGACACATGAGAGAAAGGCTAAGTGCAAAAAATTGTAGCGATATCATGACATTTGCGATGGAGGAGCAAAACAAACTTGTCACGATTTCGCGACATTTTGAGCTAAGGGCAAGAAAGAAGGCATCGATTTCGCGACATTCATGGAGATAAAGAAAGACATAAGAAGAAAAGTGTAGCGAAATGACATGTCGGATTTTATGACTAAAAGAAAGAAGAAGAAGGAGCAACACGAGAGAAATAAAAAAGAGAGAAATAGTGTCATGTTTTCACGATTTGAAGGTAAAGAACAAAAGGGATGAAGAACGTGAAATCGTGCATTGTCACATTTTCACGAAAACAAAGCAGAGAAAGAGCATAATTGTACGGACGTCGCGAAATCGCGATGCGTCGCGTTTTCACGGTTCAAGGTAGCGAAGGAGACAAAGGAGCCGAATACGTCATGATTTCATGACATGGTTGATTTTCACGGTTTCAAAGTGAAAAAGCGTACGGAGCAGAAAGACGTCATGATTTCGTGACATGTCGCGTTTTCGTGACCTATTACAGTTTCGTGCCAGAAAGTTCAAACGGTCCGATGAAGTTTTGTGATTTTTGATGATTAAAAGCACTCCAGAATTAAATGTTTTGCTGCTTTTCGATGTGAGCAAGGTAGAAGAACGTGTCCAAGCCATCAGAATTAAATATTTCCATTATTCAAAGCGGTTGTTCATGATTTTTCTAATGGTTCAAGCATATTTTCAAGAATGACCATTTAATGAAGACGACCGACTCCTTATTGCATTTAATTTCTGGTTTCTTCGAGGCTGGTTTAAGGGGATCATTTCCTTGTTTCTGTTGCATATTTTTGTAGATCTCGAGGAGGTCCGTTGCATATTTTTAATGTTGTAAAGAAGCAAGACTTCTATATAAATCAATGTAGATCTCAAAAAAAGGGATCGGGAGTTTGAGAGACATTTGCTGGAAACATTCAAGTTTTTGCATAAATAAGAAATATTTGGCCTCTGATTTTGCAAGCGTCTTTATGTGTAATGATTTCCTTCTATTTCCATGTATTTCTTAGTTAAGCTCGTCTTTCCAATCTGCTGTTAGATTCAAATTCTGCATTTGAGTTTGAATATTGCTTAAAAGAAAGTGAGTTCTGGAATGCAATACTGGAGGTTGTCTGCGCAAGGTCGTAAGTGGATTATGCTATATTCTATTATTATATGTTGTTTATACACTTGAAGTTTAATTCTTGCTGAGTTTCTTTTCCCGATCTAACAAATTCGGCCTACGGCTATATTTCCCATCTCTTTCCATGTATTTCCTGTTTCTTTCTGCACATTTATAATTCCTTTCCAGCAACTTTAATCTGAAATCAAACTTAGTTTTAGTAAGGGAACCAGCCCTCTCTGGAGATTGGTCTGGGAGACATCTCTTTCTCCTAGCCTTTCAATGTTGGCCGGGTCTAGGGTGCATAGTTTTTAGAAAATCCTTTCCTGTGGCAGATTCGTGACCAACAGTTTTTGGCACGCCCGGTGGGACAGACTTCTTCTGTCTCAGAAAGATCCCATAGTATTGAAGGTTTAATGTTCGCCTTCATGCCGTAAAGTTAGAACATTTGGTGACTCTGTAGTACCCAAAAATCTCTGAACGTGGATGCAGTGAAAGCTGTACTTCATGATCACGAGATCAAAGTCTAAAAAAGTTGAAGATCTTGTTGAGTTTTTTGAACTTGACAGCACAAAAAGAGGTGAACACTCTAGGTTGGTTTCCCCATCGCTTGCATCATCTGCCATATCCACACAAATCCCTGGTATTGTTACTAGTTTTCCATCTTCTCAGTTACATACACTAGTTCCAATGGCCCAGTATCCTCCACCCCGATAGTTTTCAGCATGGAACAGCTCAGGGGCCTTGAATTTGTAGGCTCAAAATCCAGTTCCCTAGGCTGCTTTGAAAGCATTGCCAACCTATGATGGTATGGGAAAGACTGCATACGAACATATTCATGATGTAGCTTCTCTGGCAGCCATTCATGATATAACAGACGAAGATGTGATGGTGAAGTTATTAGTGTTATCTTTGAGAGGAAAATTGTTGTACTGGTATCGATCTCTGCAACCAGGCACTATTGCATCCTGGGATCAGCTAGGAGAACTGTTAGTTAAGAATTTTCATGAACAGGCTGACCCATTTTCATTGTTGCACCAGTTTAATGCAATCCAGAGGCACCCGTAGGAGGCAATAGCAGATTTCAATGTTCGTTTCACCAGAAGTTGGTAGCGAGTGCCTGAAGGACTTCGCCCTACCCCTGAGCAAGCTACGTTTTACTACCTCCGAGCGTTCAATACAGATATTGGCTTGGCGATCAGGCAGTCCAATGTGATGACTTTCTCGAAACTGTTCGAGCAAGCACAAAAGGTGGAGGCAGACTTGATTGCAATCGGTAGGCTTCCCCCAAAGGTAGCAATGCCCATTTTACCTGATATTCCATAACATTTATATCCTAGTTCTTTTTTGCAATCTATGTCTTCTATGTACCCTGTCCCATCATGGAATTCCAGTGCTCCTCAAATTGCACCTATCCCAGTTCCTCAGCTGTCTACTTCAGCAAATCTCCAGTTGCCTGCACCCAGCATTCTGCCATTCCTCGCTTCCACTTCATTCCCAGCATTACCGGCACCACCAGCACCTTTGCCCTTACCAGCACCTCCTGCACCTGTAAATCCTGATCCTTATACAACACTCCTGCAAGAGGTAAAATCTGCCAATTCTGCAATAAGAGCAATGGGTAATAAGATCACGCTTATTGAAAGGAAGCAAGCTGAGTGAGATTTCCAGCCTAGGAGATTTCAACCCCCATCGATTACTAGAGAACAAGCTGCTTCAACAAGCAAAGCACCCGAGAAGAACCTGACTATTTTGGCAAATGAAGATGCAGTCCTTGTTGAAAGAACATATTGGTGTTCGACATGCAATGATCCCCATGGAGAAGACACTTGCATGGTTCATTTGAATTATGTGCAGACATTGGCTGCTAGTTCTTCGGGAGGGCAAGTCAATATGATCTCTGAGGTAGGCCATAGCTTAATGGTTCCACTGGAAGAGCAAGTTTCGGTTCTCACAAGGACTAGAAAGAAGCCTGTTACAGTAGATCCTGCTGAGTTAGAGCCATTAAAAGTGCCAGCTGATTTGAAGAAAATAGTGAAAACTCCTGTGCAAGCATCAAAGCTAGATGCGCCTATTTTACCGAAAGATCCTGTTTCACAAGAGTACAAGAAAAGGCCGCAACTGCACAGGCAAGATCAGAAGCAGAGGAGCAAGCTAGAGAAAAGTTGAAGTACCCTTCATTGACAAAGAGGCTGAGAGTAGAAGCCACTCAATAGTACCAGAGTAGATATGATCACCCCATTGAAAAGAAGGAATCTACTGTGGTGACATACAACATTGTTGAAGAACTGAAGAAGACCCCAGCTAAGGTTAGTCTTTATGATGCATTGCAATTGCCTGGGCAGGTAGATTTATTGCAAGAATCTTTAAAATCTATGAAGGATAGTGAAAAGGGTTCTACCCAGACAATTTATGCTCAGGCCTTAACCACTTCTATCACTGGTAAAAATAGACCACCCCCATTTTATCTATCATTGCAAATAGAGGGTTGGATCGTGCATAACTGCATGATCGACTCTGGAGCCGCTACAACTGTCATGCCAAAGGCAGTTTGTGAAGTTATGGGTATGGAATACACACGAAGTAGCCCTAGAGTCTTGCAGTTAGATGGTACTCCTATGAAAATGGTGGGTGTAATCAAGGATGTCCCGATTGTTTTACACACTATGCCTCAGATTACAGTCATTCAAGAGATTGTTGTGGTAGATCTAGAACCGTATTTTAGTATGTGCTTATCCAGAGAGTTTACTGCAAAGTTGGGAGGTTACCTTGCACTGGATTATTCCCACTTGGAAATCCCTTTCAAAGGAAAAAGACTCAGGATCCAGAATGAAAAACCTTCCTCTTTTCATATAGAGAAGCTGGAAGAAGCAGGAAAGACCATGCAGTCTGTTAACATGCTAACCGAAGAGTTAGAGGGTTCAGGTTTGATGAATGAGGTTTTAGATGAGCTTCAGTTGGAAGACGGGTTTTCCATGCTTGATTTCAATGCTATGCTGGAGACCGAAATCGGTTGTTATTCTATCACAAAACCAGAGGATGGCACAAGGCAGGTATTTCCTAACCAAGATGATCAGAACTCTGTCACGGATCAACTATGGAAGTTATATTTTGATGGGGCTAGATGCAAAAATGGTGCAGGAGCAGGTATTGTTTTGATTTCTCCTTCTGGTTTACAAAGAACATATTCATACCATCTTACTTGGAATTGTACTAACAATGCTGTCGAGTACGAAGCATTATGCTTAGGCTTGAAAAAGGCAAGGAAGTTGGGAATCGAACAGTTGCAGATTTTTGGTGATTCTGAGCTGATTGTAAACCAAGTAACAAACAGGTGTATTTCCAAGCAGCATTATCTCAAAGCATACCGCAACCAAGTTTGGGACCTGTTTGAGTTTTTCACAGCTCTGAATATTCAAGCCATTTCTCGAGAGCTGAATAAGCATGCAGATCTCCTAGCATCTCTTGGAGCAAATTTTTCTCCCATTGAGCAGGTAGTCAAGAAACCAAAGACAGTAAGGATGGTGTACAGGCCTAGTGTCCCAGACAAAGATACTTTCTGGCAGGTCTTCGAGAGTGATGAGCAAATTGTTAACTTTTTGATTCAAGAAGCTGCCACCATCGAAGGAAGAACCTTGGAGCACGAAGAAGCTGAAGGTCTAATTCAGTTATGGAATAATCATATTCCGAAGGGTCTTATCACTCTAGAAAGTTTGTTTGATCAGCATGATCGGTCCAAAAAACATCGGATTGAGATTGATAAGAAAGAGTACATGGAGTTGCAGTTGGAACCCAATAAGGTCATTAAGATTGGGACTGATTCTACTCCTGATGAACTGCAAGAAATCAGGCAACTGTGTCAAGAATTTTTTGATATTGTGGCCTGGAGTTATGAGGATCTGAAGGGATATAATAAACAGATTGTTCAGCATACTATTGAGTTGGAAGAAGGTGTCAGACCCTTCAGGCAAAAGCAACGACCAGTAAATCCAAAGATTGAGACTCTAATGAGGGCCGAACTTGTGAAAATGCTGTAGGCCAAGATTATATACCCGGTTAAGCACTCGACTTGGGTTGCTAATCTGGTCTCGGTTCGAAAGAAGAATGGAGACATACGACTGTGTGTAGATTTTCGAAATCTGAACCGTGCATCTCTGAAAGATCACTATCCCTTGCCTCGTATAGATCAGATACTGCATGTTGTGGCTAGGGCTCAATGTTTCTCATTGCTGGACGGATTCTCTGGATATAACCAGATTTGGGTTAGGGATGAGGATCAGTACAAGACAACATTCACAACTAAGTGGGGCACTTTTGCTTATCAACGAATGCCTTTCGGATTATCAAATGCTGGGGCTACGTTCCAGAGAGCCATGGACATTGCATTCGAGGAACTCTTGAACAAGATTATTGTTATTTATCTTGATGATATGACTGTCTTTTCACATAGACGGGAAGATCACGGTTCGCATCTGAGGCAAATATTTGGAAAATGCAGAGAGTTTGGTATTTCCATTAATCCAAAGAAGTCGGTGTTTGCAGTGAAGGAAGGTAAACTCTTGGGGCATGTTATTTCAGAAGATGGTTTGGCAATTGATCCATCTCGAGTCGAAGCATTGAAGAAACTTTCACTCCCTGCCAACAAGAAAGAGCTGCAGTCTTTCTTTGGACAGATTAATTTTATCAGGAAGTTCATTTCTGATTTTGCCCAGGTTGTCAAGCCCATGACTGAGTTGTTGAAGAAGGATGCAGAATTTAAATGGACAACTCAGAGGAAGGAGGCATTCCAGGAAATTAAGGACAGAATAGCGCAGGCTCCTGTATTAATTAATCCAGATTATTCAAAAGATTTCATTCTGTATGCAGTTGGGGAAGATGAAAGCTATGTCGCAGTGCTCACACAGAAAGGAGATGATGGGAATGAAAGACCCATTGCTTTCCTTAGTCAGATTATCTTACCTCATGAGGCAAAGTATAATTTCATTGAAAAATAGGTGTATGTTGTTATGAAGTCTCTTAAAAAATTCAAGCATTTCATATCTCAGAGTAGGACAGTCATATATGTTATTCATCCCGATGTAAGGAATTTCATCATTCAGGGTGAGATGGGTGATAAACGCGCAGGTTGGGTCACCAAAATTCAAGAATTTGATGTTGAGATTCATCCGGCCAAGCTAGTGCGGGGTAAAGCCTTATGCCAGCATTTAGCAAAGACTACAGCATCTGAAATAGTTGATTATCAAGTAGATGATTCTGCTAGAGATAACAGTCTGATGAACCTCTTAGTACAAGAACAAGATTGGGCAGATGACCTCATTGATTATTTCACAACTGGTAGATGCCCTTCACAGTTAAATGCCTCACAACGGAGAAGGTTTCGTCTGCAAGCTCTCAGGTATGTGTTGCTGCCTGAAGGATTGTTTTTTAAGAACATTGATGGCATTCTTTTAAGGTGTGTCAAGGAATCAGAGAAGGCTAGACTCCTGGAGGAGTTTCATTCTGGCATATCAGGAGGACACTATGCAGGTAGACCAATGGCTTTAAAAATCATTCGGGCTGGGTATTATTGGCCAACCTTGTTCACAGATGCTTTCAGGATTGCCCAAGCATGTGACAAATGTCAGAGGTATACAGGAAGGGTTAGAAATGCATCATTGCCCCTGCATCCAATTCAGGTTGAAGCACCTTTTCAGCAGTGGGGATTGGACTTTATTGGGATTATTGATCCGAATTCTTCAGCTGGACACAAGTATATTTTGATAGCTACAGATTATTTTACGAGGTGGTCTGAAGCTATTCCAACCAAGGTTGCAAATCAAAATGTGGTGATTTCTTTCATTGAAGGGCTGATTACACGTTTTGGCATTCCTGATGCTATTATTACAGACAATGGAACTCCGTTCATTGGAGCTGAGCTAGCTGAATTTGCAAATAAGTATGGTGTTTTTCTGAAGACATCCTCTAACTATTACCCTCAGGGAAATGGCTTGGCAGAGTCCACAAACAAAAATTTGCTCCAGATTTTAAAGAGGTCTTTGGGGGATAACAAGAGATCATGGCACCTTCTATTGAATCAAGCTTTATGGGCAGATAGGATTTCAATCAAGAAGTCTATCAAGACTTCACCATACGCCCTGGTATATGGAAAAGAGGCAAGGTTGCCTGTTCATCTAGAGTTGCCAGTATTGCAGCAGTTGCAGGGATTTCAGGATGATGAAACAGATGTAGATTCCATGGATATGCGGTTGGCTCAGTTGTTACAGTTGGAAGAGCAACGTTCCTTGGCTTATGAGGAGTTTGCTAAGCATACACAGATTATTTCAAAATGGTTCCATAAGAATTCCGCTGATCGTCCACTTAAGGTGGGTGATTTGGTCCTAAAATGGAATGAAAAGAAAGCCAAGCCTGGGAAGCACAAGAAGTTTGATGCTCTGTGGGAGGGTCCCTTCCGCATTGTCAGTGCTGGTGCAGCAAATTCATTTCATCTAGAAGATTTGGATGGCAGCCCACTTCCTATTTCGATGAACGAATTTCATCTGAAAGCCTACACTTCATGAACTGTCAGTCCAGTATCACCTTGTATATAGCAAAAAAAAAAAAAAAAGTATTGTTTTCCTCTGTCCACTTCGGCTCTTTTTGCATGCGAGCCCGTAGGTACGTATTTCTTTCTTTTTTCTTCTTCTTTCCTAGCAGTTAGTGGCTTCCTCTTTATTTCTTCCCTTCCCCTCTTTATTCCCTCCTTCTCCTACTCCTTTTTCTTCTACAAGTAATCAAGCCACTGCTATTGTTTCTTTTCCCCTTTTCTAATATTCTCGATTCTTCTTTTCCTTTTCTTCTAACTACATTGTTGTTTTAAGCATTTATCCATAGTTCATTTCCCCATTCCATTCTCATTCCACAGCCTACACATTTGCTGGTCATCATTCTGTTTATTCCATTCACCTCCATTTCCCTTTCATAGCAGCTGGTAGCACAGAGCACTCTATATCGTATCTACCGCATCACTCCATCCATTCCATTATTCCATCATTCATCATTTCCATTCCATGGTCAGTTCAGCCAAATACAGATTTACTTGAAGTTTCAGTCATTCAACAAGAGTTGTTGCAGCAGTCTGTCGAGATGTACCCCATCAGCCAGCTTTCTGTTCTCAGTTTTCTTGACTCTATTGCCCAATGGATTCAGGCCTGGGATTCGTGCATACAGAACTGTATACCCCGTGAGCCACCAAGAATGTTGGCATTTTTGCCACATTATGTTGATTATTGATTATTCATGCATAAGATGTTGAAATTCTCACTCCTCTACAGGTTTTGATGCAAAAAAATGCCTAAGTCCGAAGACTGTCACGAAATCATGACAAAAAATAGCATGGAGAGCCAAAGTTAAAAACCGTCGTGATATCGCGACATGTCGCGTTATCGCGGGTCGGATGAGGAGAGAGAAATAAAATGCAAAGTCGTAGCGATTTTGTGACGTGTCAAAAATCATGGTCAACGCAGTCAACGACAGCAGGGGGTAAAACCGTCACGATATCGCGACGTGTTGGAAAATCATGGTCAAAATGGTCAACGAGGGAGCGACAAAGTTGTCACGAAATCATGACATGTCACGTTTTCGCGACTTGCAATGGCCAGGGAGCATAATGTTAGAAAGGTACATGAAATCATGACATAACTAAGAGGAGTGATTGCACACCCAACTTTTGTAGCGATATCATGACAGAATAGTGCACGGCACAAAGGAAAAGACGTAGCGAAATCCGTGATGTCATGGTCACGATGAGGTGGAAAAGCTTAAGGCTACAACACTCGATTTCATGACACTTTGTAAATGAGCCAAGACAAGAATCGCGAAATCGAAGAAAAAAAGGAAAGGGAAAGAAAAAGAAAAAATGAGAGAAAGAGAAAAGAGCGAAACAATGTGATTGAAAAAAAGAAGAAGAAGAGAAAAAGAAAGCAAAAAGAAAAAGAAGTAGCGAAATCTGGCATTGTCACATTTTCGCGAAAACGGGGCTGAGAAAGAGCATAATTGTACGAACGTCGCGAAATCGCGCAGCGTCGCATTTTCGCGGTTCAAGGTAGCGAAGGAGACAAAGGAGCCGAATACGTCATGATTTCGTGACATGGATGATTTTCGCGATTCGAAAGTAAGGAAAGTGTATGGAGCAGAAAGACGTCATGATTTCGTGACATGTCGCATTTTCGTGACCTATTACAGTTTCGTGCCAGAAAGCAGTTCAAACGGTCCGATGAAGTTTTGTGATTTTCAATGATTAAAAGCACTCCAGAATTAAATGTTTTGCTGCTTTTCGATGCGAGCAAGGTAGAAGAACGTGTCCAAGCCATCAGAATTAAATATTTCCATTATTCAAAGTGGTTGTTCATGGTTTTTCTAACGGTTTCAAGCATATTTTCAAGAATGACAATTTAATGAAGACGACCGACTCCTTATTGCATTTAATTTCTGGTTTCTCCGAGGCTGGTTTAAGGGGATCATTTCCTTGTTTCCGTTGCATATTTTGTAGATCTCGAGGAGGTCCGTTGCATATTTTTAATGTTGTAAAGAAGCAAGACTTCTATATAAATCAATGTAGATCTCAGAAAAAGGGATCGGGAGTTTGAGAGACATTTGCTGGAAACATTCAAGTTATTTGCGTAAATAAGAAATATTTGGCCTCTGATTTTGCAAGCGTCTTTCTGTGTAATGATTTCCTTCTATTTCCATGTATTTCTCAGTTATGCTCGTCTTTCCAATCTGTTGTTAGATTCAAATTCTGCATTTGAGTTTGAATATTGCTTAAAAGAAAGTGAGTTCTGGAATGCCATACTGGAGGTTGTCTGCGCAAGGTCGTAAGTGGATTATGTTGTATTCTATTATTATATGTTGTTTATACACTTGAGGTTTAATTCTTGCTGAGTTTCTTTTCCCGATCTAACAAATTCGGCCTACGGCTATATTTCCCATCTCTTTCCATGTATTTCCTGTTTCTTTCTGCACATTTATAATTCCTTTCCAAGCAACTTTAATCTGAAATCAAACTTAGTTTTAGTAAGGGAACCAGCCCTCTCTGGAGATTGGTCTGGGAGACATCTCTTTCTCCCAACCTTTCAATGTTGGCCGGGTCTAGGGTGCATAGTTTTTAGAAAATCCTTTCCTGTGGCAGATTCGTGACCAACAGTTATGTAAGGGGATGTCCCTTCACATTATATTGTATAAATATAGATCATTGAATTAATGCAGTATAGTGCTTCATATTTACATCTAAATTTGATAGGAAGTATATGATGGTCTAATATAAGGAAAAATGACCAAAGACCTACAAAGTAATGTGAATCTCAAGAGCTAGTTATTATGTAAGCAACTTTCAAAATAACTTGTATATAAACTATTATACATTCATGTTAGAATATTTTAGTATATCATATATTACATTAAATGTTTTAACTATTTCAGTTGAGAAACTGCCCAACATAGTTGAGAAACTACCTCAACGGAGTTCCTTGTAAGTCTTATAAATTTATCATGAATATGAAGAGCAAGGTAATGCTTCAGTTTCTAACATGGCATCAGAGCATTGAACGTTTTTGGGCAATGTGATTTGCATTTACCACTCCAAACACTATTGCAGACGGAGCCATAGCCTGAGAAGCGTGGAAGCGCATAAAGTTTGCGTGAGACAATACGTCTACTACAGACGAAGCCATGGCGTGAGACACAGCCAACAAACGACGACATCTTTTTTGGCGTGAGACACAGCCAGCAAACGGCGGCATCATTTTGCGTGAGACGCAGCCAGACGACAGCCAGCAAACGGCCTATTTTTTTTCAAATATCGCAGCCAAACAATTACAAAATCATCAGCCCCCTGGTGATGTGGAGAGCACGCGATTTTGTGAAGAGCACAGCCAGCAATTGGCATGAGCCTGGTGATGTGGAGAGCACGTTATTTTGTGAAGAGCATAGCCAGCAATTGGCGTGAGACTGGTGATGTGGAGAGCACGCAATTTTGTGAAGAGCACAGCCAACAATTGGCGTGAGACACAGCCAGCAATCATTTTGCGTGAGACACAGCCATCAAACGATGGCATCATTTTGCATGAGACACAGCCAGACGACATCCATCAAACGGCCTGATTTTTTTTCAAAGATCGCAGCCAAAAAGTTACAAAATCATCCACCCCCTGGTGATGTGGAGAGCACGCGATTCGATTCTGTGAAGAGCACGCGCTTTGCCCGGTATTGATCTCCTATTTTTTTTAAAAACAAAATCATTAATGTTTTTAACAAAAACTGTGTTGTTTTCTTTCCATCCGGCGGAGTAGCCGAGATGGTCTTGTGCTAAAAAGCTTGGGACATAGGGTGCAGGTTCAACTCCCGCCCTTCCCATTTTGCAAGGTGTCACGGTTCTTTAAGAAGTTGCTGCAAACAATTAATGACGTCCGAAATTTTTTTTTGACGCCTCAAGGATTGTGTTGACGCCTCGTCATTTGTTTTGACGCTCCAAGAAGTTTTTTTTATGTTGTCCTTGTTTTTTTAAAGACGTGTAAATTGTTCCAAGGCATGTTCAAAGGCATTATAGGGGGGAATTCCCATTTTTTCAAAACCCTCAGAAGAAGTAGCAACTCAAAAGGTGCATTTTCGATTTTACTCGACACCTTCTTTTTGTCAAATTTGGGTGCATTTTCGGTTGAACCCGACACCTATGTGAGAAGCATTTTGTGAGCATGCTTGTTTGATTATTGCATTTTTTTTCTGCAATTTAAAATCATCTACATCAAGGCATCCACTACTTCTCTCAGCTCATGTTGCACAGGTTCTCATTTTTCTGCAATTAAAAATCATCTCCATCAAGGCATCCACAGGTTCTCACCAAACACTAATTTTACTCCTAGTTTTTGTTTTTTGACTTAATTCCCTCCAACTGATTATTCTTCTTCCGAAGATTCTCAGGCAGGTGTCATTAACATCTCTTTGAGTGATTTTTTTTACCCTCATTGCTATTGTGTTTAGGCATAAATCCTGATGAAAGTCTTGGACTCCAAAGTGTTTAGGGGAAGTTACGCCCCACGCATGCGGATTCCTGTCTTTCTAAGGTAGGTGCCATCAACAAAGCAATCCTTTTCAGTACTGCCTATGTTCCACGTACCATTCTGATCTTCATAATACCTATAGTCTCCCTCACGTAAGGGCGGGTATTGTTTTGATTCAGTTCAGGTATAACTGGCCTGGCAACGGTATATCGAAAAGGGGACCATTTGGCGCTATAAGGAACCTTAAACAATGGCTACAGTGCACAAGTATCTTTCAGATGCCCAATTGCTCAAAGGCACCAATTTTGTGCCATGGAAACATAAAATGAAAGCCATTCTTCAAGTTGAAAAATTATGGGATGTCGTTAGTGGCACTACCTCTCGTCCCACCACAGCAGGGACGGATCAAGATACATTTGATGATCAGGACAGAAAAGGCCTTATGTTTTTGTTACTTGCCATAACATATGAGGTTCAACCTCATATTTGTGATGCTACGACCAGTAAAGATGCATGGGCCGCATTGATTACTGTGTATGAAGGCAAGAATAATTCCACTATACTTCACCTACAAACTCAGCTTCACAATCTCAATATGCATTCAGGGGAAACTGTTGAATTGTTTCTCTGCAAAGTGGCAGAATTGAAAGCAAAACTCAATACTATGGGAAAACCCATAGCTGATGATCTTTTGACATCCGTTATTTTAAGGGCACTCCCACCATCTTACAAAAGTTTTATCACTTCACTCAATGTTTCGGGTAGACAATTAACTTTTGTTGAATTGGTTAATTTGTTGCAAACTGAAGAAGCCAATCAAGTACAAAAAGATGAGGAACCTGCCACTGCTCTTTCCATCCATCAACAGGGTCACAAGCAAGGACAGTTGTAGAAGGGAGGGTCTTCTTCCAAAGGCAAAGGCAAGCCCAATCTCCAGCGAGATAAATATTGTAAGATCTGTGATATGAACAATCATGATACCAACAGATGTTGGTTCAAAAACAAACAACAGAATGATCCCTCCCACCATAAGAAAGGCAAGGGGAAGCAAAAATATCCCCAGCATCGCAAACAACAAAAGGGTCATGTTGCTTATGCAGATTCCCATTCCGATGATTCCGCTTCCTCTTCAGATAATGACTCCGAGAGAGCACACAAGGTGCTCATGACCCATACTGCCTCTTCCAAATCCGATGTTGTCTGGTATATTGATTCTGGAGCAAGCAAACATATGACTGGGAACAAGTCCTGGTTTCAAACCTTTCATGCAAGAGAAGGCAAACCTGTCACTATTGCAGTACAATCAGGTCTATCAAGTACAAGGTGAAGGGGATGTTACAGTTACACTCCCTGATGGTGACTGTGCCATAGAGAAAGTTCTCTATGTTCCTGGCCTTGCCAACAATCTCTTATCTGTTCCACAGATGTTAGATAGAAATATGGATGTTGTTTTTCAAGTTGAAAAAGGAAAAAAGAGATGTTTCATCAATCACCAAGGTCACAACATTGCCACTGGCTCCTACAAACATGGATTATTCATCTTGGATACAGTTTCTGCATCCCATACTGCCCTCATTGCCACTACAATAGCAGCTACTTCCTTATGGCATAAAAGATACGGGCACCTCAGTTCCGGGTATTTACTCGAATTAAGCAAATATGACATGGTCAAAGGGCTTCCTCAGCTTTCATCCGTTCTCCCAGTATGCTCAGATTGTCTAGCAGGGAAACAACATCGAGTTCCATTTGAGACAAGTTCTTCTCGCTCGAAAAAACCCTTGGAGTTAATCCACGCCGATCTGTGCGGTCCTTTCCCCACCAGTCATGGTGGAAAGAGGTATTTTCAGCTATTTGTGGATGACTACTCCCGAAAAATATGGGTCTCTTTCCTTGCACTCAAGTCAGAAGCTCTTCTCTACTTTCAGCAGTTCAAGAGACAAGTTGAGAAGGAAACAAGTTGTTCCATCAAAACCCTCCGCTCAGATCGAGGGGGGGAATACACCTCCAAGGAATTTTCAGCATTTTTGGAGAAACATGGGATCAAGAGACAACTCACTACAGCATATACACCGCAGCAAAATGGAGTTGCAGAAAGAAAAAATCGCTCCATAGTAGAAATGAGTCGGTGTATGTTAAAAGGAGCAAACTTAGAAAAACAATACTGGGTAGAAGTAGTAAACACAACATCTTACCTACTAAATAGAGCACCTACAAGAGCTCTACAAGGAAAAACTCCACAAGAAGCCTGGAGTGGAAAGAAACCCTCAATTTCTCACCTAAGAGTTTTTGGATGCCAAGCTTTTATGCACATTCCTAAACAGAAAAGAAGGAAACTAGATGAGAAAACTCAAAAATGTATATTTCTTGGTTATGATGAATATTCAAAAGGATATCGGTTGATTGATCCTATAACCAAGAAAACACACATCAGCAGAGATGTAGTATTTGATGAAACTTTCACATCAAATAATACACTTGTATATCTTAATGAAGATGAACCTAAGAAAGAAGCAGCACCTCCTCAAAAGAAGGTTCCTAAGTGGTATACTAGTACATTGCAAGATTCAAAATTGACATCACTTCCAGATCTAACTCTAGATCGACCCACTACTCAGCAGTATGACTCAACACAAAAGAGCAGATGATGCAAGAAGCAATAACAGATGTTGATGACCTTTGTCAACATTTTGATGATTTATCTGTGAATATAGAAGATGATGAGGATATAGATATGGAAGATGAAAAAGTCTATCTGACAAAACTAGATGAAAAAGAACCCACATCAGTCTCAGATGCACTCAGTAAAGATCAATGGAAAACTGCTATGGATGCAGAACATACATCTCTAATGAAAAATCAAACTTGGAAGTTAGTGAATTTGCCTTCAGAAAGAAACCCATTGGTTGCAAATGGGTATTCAAGATCAAATATAAGGCAAATGGTGCAATAGATAAATATAAAGCCCGACTTGTTGCAAAGGGCTATGCACAAAAAGAAGGCATAGACTATGAAGAGACATTTGCTCCTACCGCTAAAATGACCACTATTCGAGTTCTGTGTGCAATGGCAGCTCAATTTGGTTGGCAGCTACATCAGATGGATGTAAAGAGTGCTTTCTTAAATGGTGACCTACAAGAAGAGGTCTATATGTCTCAACCTCGAAGGTTTTATAGTTCAAGGGCAAGAACAGAAAGTCTGTAAGTTGGTCAAATCTCTATATGGACTTAAACAAGCTCCTCGAGCTTGGTATATCAAAATTGATAGTCACCTAGTGCAACATGGGTTTAGAAGGAGTCCTGCAGATCCTAATCTATATATCAAGAACAATGGTTCTAACATAGTAATTCTAGTACTATATGTGGATGATCTGATCATAATAGGCAGTTCAGAGAGTATGATAAAAATAGTTAAGAAAGATCTTAATACCTCTTTTGAAATGACAGATCTTGGACTTCTCCACTATTGTCTTGGTCTAGAAGTAACTCAATACAAGCATTGCATACAAGTTACTCAAAAAAAATATGCCATGACTCTAATTGAAAAGTATCGGATGACTGACTGCAAGCCCAAAGCCACACCAATGGAAGCAGGACTTAAGTTATCCCGATTTGATGAATCTCCTACAAAAGATAGTACTCTCTATCGTCAGCGATTGGGAGTCTCATCTATCTCACAAACACCAGAGCCGGATCTTAGTTTTGCTGTGGGTTATCTTTCACGATTCATGCAAGATCCTAAAGTTAGCCACTGGAAAGCAGCAAAAAGAGTCCTTCACTATGTTCGTGGTACGACATATATCGGCCTGGAATACAAAAAGAACAACAAGTTCTATCTTCAAGGGTACACAGATTCTGATTATGCTGGATCCATAGATGACCGAAAATCAACTGCAGGTTATATCTTTCACCTTGGATCTGGTCCTGTCTCTTGGCATAGCAAGAAGCAACATGTTGTTGCTATCTCTTCTACTGAGGTAGAATATCGAGCAGCTAGTGGAGCAGTCTGCGAGATCATATGGTTACGTCGCATCCTCATAAATATGGGCCTTCCAAAGAAACTTCCTTTACATTTATTCTGTGACAATCAAGGTGTTCTGAATCTCGTCAAGAATCCTATCTTCCATGATCGAACCAAACACATTGACACTAGGTGTCATTTCATTCGAGATGAGGTTCCAAAGCATCATATTCAGCTCCACTACATTCCCACAGATGAGCAAATAGCGGACATCTTCACCAAAGCGCTTGCTCGAGTCAAATTTGAATTGTTCCGCAATGCTATGTGTAGTCAACATTAATGTAATAAGGGGGGATGTTAGAATATTTTAGTATATCGTATATTACATTAAATGTTTTAACTATTTCAGTTGAGAAACTGCCCAGCATAGTTGAGAAACTACCTCAACGGAGTTCCTTGTAAGTCTTATAAATTTACCATGAATATGAAGAGCAAGGTAATGCTTCAGTTTCTAACAATTCATTAGAATAATTAGTCATATAAAAGTAAAAAGTAAAAGTAAATTTTAATGTCCATGAGATCATAGACCATATGATATGACCCTAATAGAAGGTGTTATTTACATATTACATGTTTATCCATCCAAAATTTTGTTACTCAAGTATGGTATACAACTCTACCTCAATTGGATTTGAACCTTGAACTTTCTATTTGAAGTTCACATGCATTGTTGTTGGCCTCCTCAAGTTGTACATGAAAACCTTTGACCTTTAGATTTAAATTATCTCCTCACTATAATCACTCAATTAATATAACATAATATAAATACAAAAGTAATTGCAAAATTTAATTGTATAAAAATAAATTTTTGAAGGTTAGGATGGGGAAATTAAAGCAAATTACTTAAAAAATAATATTGTAACCATAGTAAGGAGAGTGTAGTCAATAAAAACAAGAAAATTGAATATAAACAATGTATCTCAAGCATGTGAAATGGATTTAATAAATATTTATAAGACAACAAAATGGAAATCCCACAATCATCATGCATTCCAAAATCCAAAAGAGCGATACCACAATTTGAAAGTAATAAGTCTTGCACAATATTTTATTATTTCCAAAAGAAGAATAATTATAATGTAGGAATTATAGAGTGTAGTTTTAATTATTTCAAGGTTATAAGATGTTTGCAATGAATCCCATGTCTTGTATTTATACAAGGAATTACCCTTGAGTTACCTTAGGTGAGGGATTTCTATTTATATTTATATTTAGTAAAATGAGACCTCCAAATATTTTTTGAATGATTTGAATAGTTAGGGGTACATCGGGAATCACCCTCCTTGTGAATTTAACTTGGGTATTTTCTAGGAGATCCCAATACCTTTTTCCAATGTAGTGTCCTTGTCAAGACAAAAAAATTGAGTTAAAAATATAGGTTTTTATGATGGGTTCCAATCTCCTCTTACTAGGGTTTGAACTTGGGTCTTGTTGGTCACGAATCTGCCACAGGAAAGGATTTTTACAATTGCGCCCTAGACCCGGCCAACATTGAAAGGCTGGAAGCAAGAAATGGCTCCCAGACCAATCTCCAGAGTGGGCTGGTTCCCTTCACTACTCTAAAAATGGGTTTAAGATAGGGTTGCTGGAAAGAGATTTAAAAGGTTGCAGAAAGAAATGGGAAATATGGCCACAGGCCAAAGTGATGGGATCGAAAAATAACAGCAGGAAACTACAAACGCAACAACAAAGCAAGTAACATAAGAAATCAGCTTCATCCTCGCACAATCACATGCCGCAAATCCCTCCAAACCCACATTCCAGAATTGTACCTCGACCGCAGTATTTAAATCCAAGATGCAGAATTTAAATGTAATAGCAATGCAGAGTACGAATGCTATTAGAAATGCAGAAAACAGTAAGCAAATTCATCCATGCGACGCTTGAAAAATTAGAAGTCGATCCTTGTATTCCCGCAAATACAATTCCAGCTTCTAGCAAGCAAGTTTTTCCAACCTTTGCAAATGAAAATTACATTGGTTTTTATAGAGGTCCGTCCTCTTTGCAAGCATTAAATAATTAAAACCAACTTCCTCGTGATCTACAATCATGCGAAGGAAACGAGGAAGATGATCTCCTTAATCGCAGTCTCGAAGAAATAAAAATTAAATTCCATGAAACGCTTGCGGCCCTTCATTAAATTCGATTCTTTGAATATGTGCATGAAAAACCGTTGAATTAATCCACGAACCGCAACTTTGAACCAATAAATCTTTTAATTTTGGTGTCCTGGGCGCTTTTCGTCCTTAACCGCATCGGAAATCCGCAAAATATTTAATTCGGGTTAATATTAAATCATCGGAAATCGAAAAAACCCTTTCGGCCGTTCATATTGCACTTGGCGGGAAAACCGCGCAGTCGCGAAAATGCGACGGGTCGCGAATCGCGACGGGTCGCGAAATCGCGACGTCTTATAATGCCGTATGCTTTGACCACCGTTGACCCGCGAAAATGGCACATGTAGCGATTTCGCTACGTCTCCGCTTCCTCTTCGCCATCGCAAGCTTGCTCCGCGAATCGGAACATGTAGCGATTTTGCTACATGTTCCCGTTGTTGCTCCTCCCTGCGCTCTGCCTCGCGAAACGGAACACGTAGCGATTTCGCTACATGTTCCTTCTCTCCGCATCAATCGCCATTTTCGGTCGCGATTCGCTGACATGTCAGCGACGCGCTGCAAGTTTGCACTTTTTGCCTTCGACGCTCCCCGGGTCGCGATTCGCTGACATGTCAGCGAATCGCTGCATGTTTTCAACTTAATGCTTTTTCTGCCCGCCGACCCGCGATTTCGGAACACGTCGCGATATCGCGACGGTTCCGCCAACCTCGCTCGCGTTGGATCGCGTTGGACCGCGATTCTCGCAACATGTCGCCGCATCGTCGCAGTTTTCAGACTTAGTCATTTTTTGCTCATTTTTTCTCCTTTTTTCGCCCAAGCTGCATCAATCAAAGGTCAGATCCCCAACAATACATCAATGCATTCATCAATGAGAATCAATGTGGCAAAAATGCCAACATTCTTGGCGGCTCGCGGGTATACAGCTTGCTGTATGCAAGAATCCAGGCCTTAGTCCATTGGGCACAGAGTCATATTGAACCGTAAACAAGCCGCCGCAAAACATGTCGGGGACCGCTGCCAAACTTCTTCTGCTGCGGAAAACTAGAACTGGAAGAACCTGCATAGAAGCGGTTATAAACTGAAGAAATGGAATGTGATGGTGGAGTGAGCTCCTGCGATTGCGCAAGCGGTGACTGCAATGGAATGATGAAATGAAAATGAACGAAGTTATGGAGTGGGAATGGAACTAGGAAAGCTATGAAATGAAATGAACTAGACTCGTAAATAAATGCATAAAAGACTCGAACTTAGAGGAAAGGGATAAGAAGGAACGGGGAAAAACAGAAAGGGAAAAGAAACAACAACTCGTGGCTTATTTTGTTTTAATGCGTAAGAAAAAGAAGGAAGGAAGATGAAGAAAGGAAAGAGAGGAAACGGGGAAGGGAAAAGAAGAAAGTGCTAGAAAGCCACCAAACTGTTGGGAGGAGAAAAACAAAGGAAAAACAAGCATCTACGGCTCGCAGGCAACAAGAACCGAGATGAACAAATAAAAACAATACCACTTTTTTTTTTTCTTCTTCTTTTTCTATTTTTTTTTGTGTTTTTTCAAAATACTATATACAATAATTCACGACATGATTGGCATGTCGCCACCAGACATCCAATCTCAGAATGTTATCCGGTAAATCGCAATGTCCCGACTCGGATCCGATCATACTTAAGTCGGTCCTTGAAATTGGGTCGGCTCCTTCCCCGAAGTTCTCCATGGTGCCGATAGGATGCAATTCAGCAGATTATCCTTCTTACTAGTACCCCCATGGAAGACTTCTTCAGGTACTGGATGTAGTGGTTGGAACCAACACCACCACTTTGCAAACTTTACTGGCTGTGGGCTGAGTACAGGCTCCTCTAACTCCTTGATGTGATCATAGGGCTCTTCAAGTGAGAACTCGGATTCTGGGATCTCCTCAGACTTTGAAATTTGCACTTGTTCTTCTACTTGGCCCATCTCTTGCTGAAAACTGCAAGCAACCATATTGTTCATTGCTGGAAAAGTGCTTGCATGTTCCAATCCTTGCCTTTGGACGAGATCTATCCCTTGAACTTCACATGACTGCATCTCAGGGATCTGGCATGAATGTGCAGGGTAAACAGGAGCAAAGAACCACCGGAGAAGGTAATGGAGTTTCTCCCCACGGTAATTTTCCCCGATAAGAGCAACAATCTGCTTCGCTCGCACCGCTTCCTCAAATATTTGTGGGAAGCGTTGTTCACCCGACCGCAAAGAAAAGAGACCTATGTCGAGTTAAAAGCTCGAACATAAAAGAGGTGGGCTTGGGTGGGTGATGGACGGATCTTCTCTGGAATTCTCTTCCAACTTATCAAGAATCGGACATTGAAGTCCGTGATGCTCTCTTGAGGTGCTCTCTTGATGTACATGAAAAATTGGTAGAGATCCAAAGAACTGTAGAAAGGATCTTCATCAAATCTTTTGATCAGTGCTCCCGCTAGATCATCCCATGAGCTGATGCTTTGACGTTTGAGCAATCTGTACCACTGCAATGCTCTTCCTTCCAAAGACTGAACCATAAGTCGGATCATGACATCTTCGTGTTCTATGACATGGATCATGGACATAATAGCAATATCTTCAACATGTGTCAGAGCCATGCCTTCGGTACCATCATATTTTGCCAGATTCTTCAGTGGCACCTTCGGGAATTTCATGCCGAACTTGCAGATTCAGAGGGCCAGGATCATCCCATCTAGAAAAACCCTCGCCTTTGTGGCAGTTGTCTCATGGAATCACGACCATCGCCATTAAGTCAGAGTCGCCAGATGAACATTCTTTGAAATTTTTTTTTTTTTTTTTTTTAAACAAAAACAAAGGCGTCCACGAACATATCTTCAACTCAAGAAAGTCGCCGGATGAACTTAAAAATCTCCGCCGTGAGGCCAAGACAAAGCTCATCAAATCTTGAGACCTCCGGTGTTAAAAACGTGCCAAAAATCGTTGGCACCGGTGGGGTTATCACTTTGGAAAATTATGCGTATCCCACCGATTATGAATTCTTGGAGACAGAACAACTGTCCCACCGGCGTGCCAAAAACTCGTTGGTCACGAATCGCCACAGAAAGGATTTTTACAATTGCGCCCTAGACCCGGCCAACATTGAAAGGTCGGAAGCAAGAAATGGCTCCTGCACCAATCTCCAGTAGTGGGCCGGTTCCCTTCACTACTCTAAAAATGGGTTTAAGATAGGGTTGCCGGAAAGAGATTTAAAAGGTTGCAGTAAAGAAATGGGAAATATGGCCACAAAGCCGAAGTGATGGGATCAGAAAAACAACAGCAGGAAACTACAAACGCAACAACAGCAAGTAACATAAGAAATCAGCTTCATCCTCGCACAATCACATGCCGCAAATCCCTCCAAACCCACATTCCAGAATTCGTACCCTGACCGCAGTATTTAAATCCAGTATGCAGAATTTAAATGTAATAGCAATGCAGGAGTACGAATGCTATTAGAAATGCAGAAAACATAAAGCAAATTCATCCATGCGACGCTTGAAAAATTAGAAGTCGATCCTTGTATTCCCGCAAATACAATTCCAGTTTCTAGCAGCAAGTTTTTCCAACCTTTGCAAATGAAAATTACATTGGTTTTTATAGAGGTCCGTCCTCTTTGCAAGCATTAAATAATTAAAACCAACTTCCTCGTGATCTACAATCATGCGAAGGAAACGAGGAAGATGATCCCCTTAATTGCAGTCTCGAAGAAATAAAAATTAAATTCCATGAAACGCTTGCGGCCCTTCATTAAATTCGATTCTTTGAATATGTGCATGAAAAACCGTTGAATTAATCCACGAACCGCAACTTTGAACCAATAAATCTTTTAATTTTGGTGGCCTGGGCGCTTTTCGTCCTTAACCGCATCGGAAATCCGCAAAATATTTAATTCGGGTTAGTATTAAATCATCGGAAATCGAAAAACCCTCTCGGCCGTTCATATTGCACTTGGCGGGAAACCGCGCAGTCGCGAAAATGCGACGGGTCGCGAAATCGCGACGGGTCGCGAAATCGCGACGTCTTATAATGCCGTATGCTTTGACCACCGTTGACCCGCGAAAATGGCACATGTAGCGATTTCGCTACGTCTCCGGCTTCCTCTTCGCCATCGCAAGCTTGCTCCGCGAAATCGGAACATGTAGCGATTTCGCTACATGTTTCCGTCGTTGCTCCTCCCTGCGCTCTGCCCCGCGAAAACGGAACACGTAGCGATTTCGCTACATGTTCCTTCTCTCTGCATCAATCGCCATTTTCGGTCGCGATTCGCTGACATGTCAGCGACGCGCTGCAAGTTTGCACCTTTTTGCCTTCGACGCTCCCCGGGTCGCGATTCGCTGACATGTCAGCGAATCGCTGCATGTTTTCAACTTAATGCTTTTTCTGCCCGCCGACCCGCGATTTCGGAACACGTCGCGATATCGCGACGGTTCCGCCAACCTCGCTCGCGTTGGATCGCGTTGGACCGCGATTCTCGCAACATGTCGCCGCATCGTCGCAGCTTTTCGGACTTAGTCATTTTTTGCTCATTTTTTCTCCTTTTTT